>JAJOOS010009039.1:0-64535 GCA_029582725.1 Solanum chiquidenum
CCCAACACTAAAGTGTGATATGCTACGCAATCGATAAAACAAATTATACCACGATGATGAGCCCAACGCGTAGAACAACTTTCGTCAAGGACTTAAGTCGAGAAAATCTATACTTCACTTGATCCTAGAAATGGGTTTCTCTAATTTCCTTGGTTTTTAGCTTTAAAATGGATTAAAAGGTCGAAGAAGAAGATATATGTAACATTCCACCGACTTAGGGCCCCACCTCACGTGCCTGCTTGCGCAGTCCCACGAAAATGCAAATATCTCTCTATTATGAAGCCGTATGAATGAACGGTTTGATGCGTTGGAAACTAGACTCGTAGACCTTCGATTAGATAGGTCGTGGGAACCATAACTCTCAATAGATTGGGAGAAAACGTCCGAGACATTTGACCCAAATTTCAGACAAATCTTTAAAAAGGAATTTACGATAACTTTCGCCAACCTTTATTTTGCCACTTACCTAACTTCAAAACTTGAGATACAACACTTGAACACTTAAAATTTCACATAACACATCATACTTAATTTATTACCCACCTTCCTGGTCTTTCCACGAAGATATGAGTCAATTTATACGTTTCGAAAAGTCGGGGTGTTACAAAATTGTTGAAGAATTTTTGTGAATAAGGAATCAACTTTGTTGTGAGGGCAGTTGAATAACTTTGTTGAGCTTGAACTTGCATTTGAAGCAACTATTGTGAACTTGAGCATCTTTGATAATGGTGAGTCACAATTTAAATCTTTGAGTGCATAATTGATCATTGGATGAGTAATTTGAACCTTGTTGTGTGCATTCATGTTGAATCTTATGCAGCACTATTTGAGACATCCTTATTGAACTGTTGATCGTGACTTTTACTTGAGGACAAGCAAGAGTTTTAGGTGGGGTGTTGATGAGTCCAAGATTTGGACTCATTTAGGGGTTTGTTTTGATAGTTTTAGTGTCCTCAAATGCCTAATTTATGCTATAAACTGATGTTAAAACCTTGATTTTTAGGTATGTGAGCTAGGGAGCAAGGAAAGGACACTAACAGACAAAAAGGAACAAAACAAGCTGAAGAAGTGGAGAAAGGCGAGTTTGGTGATCACAAAGACCACTTGGCAACTCACCGAGTCGCTCTTCAGTATACCTAAAGATCCAGTGTGCCAACCCTGAGGGAAGAAACCAAGTCGGCGACAAAAATGGGAAGTCAGCAAAATGCCGATCAGTTCTGTGATTGACAAGATGGATCGCCCAAAGTTATAGGACTTGAGGATGCTGAGAACCAACGCATAACACTGATAGAAGAGAGCAAAGGGTGGTTCGCCAAACCACTCGGTGAACCCGACTTACCTCGCCTAATGGCCTTTCATGCCTAATTTTTGGCAACTATAAATTGAATTTTGAACTATAAATTTAGAAGTTTTCTACCATTTAGAATAGTTTTCTTTTGTGTTTGAGAGTTTCTTTGTAGACTTGAAGGCTTTTTGAGACTCAATTTGGAGGTTTTGCAAGTGGGTTACTAATTTTCTCCAATTTGGAACATTGTAAAGGCTTGGAGACTATTACCCAGCTAATGGCTAATCGAGTTGGTAATCGTTTTTACCTTTTTATGATGTTTGGCTAAAATCCCAATTCTGGGGGTGTGATCATGTGATTATGGGTTGAATTAGCTTATGGGTACTGTTAATTACTAGTTAAAATGCTATATTGAAGTGGGTTTAATCATTAGTTGAAGTTTAATTTATGAATTGAAGTTGCAAATGCAGTTTTAATTTTATGTTCTTAGCTTGCTCGAGAGAGAGGTTTTGGAACCAAGGCTTTTGATTAATTGTTTGTAGGTATTAGGTTGATATGGGTTCATATTGAGAGAGTGAATCTTAAACCCAATTCTACCCATCTAGCTCGATAGAGTGGATGAATTAAGGTGAGGATTGTTCTTAATTGTTAAGCTTGTTGCTGTTCAAGAGAAATCACTTGAATCACGATAGTTGTTCCAGAGAAAGCTATTTTACTCATAGTCTAGCCTACCCAATAATATTTAGCTATTTATTAGTGGTTTCAATTACCTATATAGAGAAATTTTCCTATAATCGATCACATCCCGAGAATTCCTCTTTGTATTGTTATTTCAGTTTTGAGTGACTGCATTGTGGCTGGTAATTGCAAAAAAAAAACCACCATTTGATATTCGTTTCACCCCTTTGATTTACTTAATGTCTTTTTCGATAATTTCTATTCATATATCTAGTTAGATCACGTTTGTACTTCTTAATTGAATTTGAACACGTACTGTTCCCTGTGGGTTCGACCCCAACTCTTTGTTGGGTTTTATATTGCTTAACGATAGTTTAAACCTAGATTTGGATTAGGTGTGTTTTAAACGTTAATCAAGGGACACTTTAGAGAATGCCCATTCCTGAATGAAAGTGGGGAAGGATTGCAATGAACTTCTTGGTTGGTCTTACAAAGACATTTGGTAAGTTTGATTTGATATGGGTGATTGTTGATAGTTTGATTGTTTATTTCGGTCAAGGTGGTTTATACTGCCAAGAAGTTAGCCAGACTCTATATCCGTGAGATTGTTAGATTGTATGGAGTTCTGATTTCCATCTTATTAGATAGAGGTACGCAGTTTACTTCTAACTTTAAGAGGACCAACTAAGTTAGGTACTATATTGGATCTTAGTACCGTATTTCACCCTCAGATTGATGGGCAGTTAGATAGAACAATTCAAGTGCTAGAGGATATGCTTCGTGTGTGATAGATTTTGGTGGTCATTGGGATCATTTCTTACCCTTGGCAGAGGGTGTCGTACAATAATAGTTATCACTCGGGTATTCATATGGCTTCTTTTGAGGCATTATATGGAAGAAGATGTAGGTCTCCCATTGGTTGGTTTGATGCATTTAAGGTGAGACCTTGGAGTACTGATCTTTTTAAGGAATCTTTAGAGAAGGTGATATCTATACGAGAGAAGCTTCTAGCAGCTCAGAGCAGGAAGAAGGAGTATGTTAACCAGAAGGTCAGAAACTTGGAAATTATGGAGAGAGATCAAATATTGTTGAAGGTTTAACCCATGAAGAGTGTGATGAGGTTTGGTCAGAGAGGTAAGCTTATTCTAAGGTATATTGCGACGTTTGAAGTTCTTAAGCGTGTGGGAGAAGGGGCCTATGAATTGACTTTGCCTCCAGTCTTGTCAAAACTACACCCGATGTTTCATATGTCTATGCTGAAGAAATATCATGGTGATGGGAACTATATTATACGCTGGGATACGGTCCTGCTTGATCAAAATTTGTCTTATGAAGCAGAGCTTGTAGCTATTCTAGATAGTGAGGTCCGCAAATTGAGGTCAAAGGATATTTCTTATGTGAAGGTTCAATAGAAGAATCGGTTGATTGAAGAGTAAACATGGGAGATTGAGATTGATATGCACGGAAGATATCCACATCTTTTTGTCAAGTCAGGTATCCTTTCTTACCCTCACCTTTTTTTAACCATTCAGGACGAACGATGGGTGAATTGTTATATGATGTAACGACCCATTAGGTTATTTTAAGTACTAGAACAATATCGACTCTTTCTGGAAATTTTAAATGGTAATTTTGAACTAGTTATTTAACTAAGCTTATTTAGCTGGTGGGTATTTATTAAATAATTATTTTAATTGATTGTAAATGGTCCAAGTATAAAATTTATTTAATACTTAAACCACTTGGTCCATATATATTAAAATAGGTTAGTGGAGTTTGTCACTTTTTAGTACATAATTATTTTATTTAGAAAATAAAAAGAAAAGAGTAAAGAAACCAACCGAAGAAGTCACGGTAGTAAGCCCTAAGGGTCTCGTTAAGGGAATAGTTTCATGTATCAAAATGACCTCTTCCCATTTTTTAAGTAATTAATAGTTGTATGTTAATGGGTAGAAATTCAAAGGATTAGCCAATCATTATACGTAATGAATGTTAATCTATTGGGGTGGTAGGTTTGTAGGGAAATTGTAAGTTTAAGCCGTTCTTTTTAAACTCCTTCTTCTGTCCATAAATTTTGTACTTATTTTCAATTAAATATTGTAATTTCTTTCCCCTGATGTCATTGACATCACACATAAGGAATTGGGGAAATTTTGGGTCCATGATTGTTGCCACTGGTTTCGTAACCAGTGGCTTCAATTTTAAATATTATTATTTTGTTATCATATTATAAATTAAGTTTTGATGTATTGAAAAAGATAATTAAATATTAGGTGTGATGTATTATATGAATATCATTAAAGTTATGATAATTGGAAGGAATTGAGACTTACTTCTGGGGTTAAAATTTAGGAACTTGAACATAAGGTTGGGTGAGTTTTTAGGTCTAGACTAGACATATAGTAATATGGATGTTTATGGACTCGTTTCTTACAAATTATACATACTTGATAGATTTTGGGAATATTTTGAGGCATTGAAGAAAGGAAAAGAATTGGTGAATTAGCTTGCTTGACTTCAATTCTTCAGTTGAGGTAGGTTATGGTTTGTTCTATGTTATAGAGACTCTTAATATTGATTGATAGTCATTGAGTAATACTGTGAAATTTTGTACGTACTTAATTATTGTGGTTTGGATGATTTATATGTTGTTGTGATTGGTCTATAATCCAAAGATCGCAAAATCCAAAATCTTGAACTTGTTCTATTAAAGTGATGCTTTTAATAAATAAGACTTGATGAAATATTGTTAAGGAAGTGGAAAGAGATAATAAAGAATGATGAATTAACTATATTGTTGGATTAGGTGCCACGAGCCAGCACGATATTATTGGATCGAGTGTCATGTTCTGGCTCGGTAACATTAAAGGAAAACATGTCAAAATAACTTAATATACTCAATTCAAAGAACCCATTTCCCAAATGAGCATAGTGTAAAGGTCTGAGTCTTCATGTGTATTCTTGATATTGTTGACTAATTGCGTACTTACTTCATTATTGTCGTCACTTGTACATGTTACTTGTTTGCCAACGGCTAAGTGGTATAGTTGATTTCCTGTTATTACTTTATGCATATTGGTTTCTATTTTGATTCAGTTGATGATATCTACTTAGTACATGTTGCCTTGTACCAACCACTACTTGTATTTTTTCATTTTCCTTTTGTGGAGTGCCAATGAGTGTACCAACGACTTCGACTCGCCCTCAACTCTACCCAGTCTCCAGCACATTAGATTCTAGGGCGAATTATTCCTTCCAGCTCGCATTGGGTTCTCTCAATCATGACATCATGTCCTTAGTTTTCAGACACAAACTATTCTATTTATTTATTTTGGTGTTTTGATACCCGTAGACTTGGTATTTTGGGATTAGACGTCCTTGATGCGATGACTTTCATGTTTTGGTAAACGATATGTAATAGGCCCTACTAGATTCCTATTTTTCACTTTAATAAGCTTTGAGTTTCCGCATTATTGTCGTATTTCATAAGTTGAATACATAATAAAAGTTGGGGTTTGAATTCATTGGTTCGCCCACCTAGAAGGTTAAGTGTGGGTGTCACTCATGACTTGTTTAGGATCGAGACAATAAAATGTTAACTACAAATATTATATAATATAAATAAAAATGAAATAATCAAAAAGTAATATAGAGAGTATAAATAGTAGTTCTCTAAATTTGGAGATCTACTATTCACTTCTCTATAAATAGAGGATATTGTCACAGACTCATACTCCAAAATTTCAAGTCATGACGACACCTACTAACATCCCACAAAGTAAGCCAAATTCATAGTCTAGCTATACGTCCAAACATACACTTCAATTAAGAAGTATAAACGGTCAAAGTCAATTTATAGAACTCAACGTGAGTTGAGGTCGATCCCGTAGAGGATTTCTTTACAGAAATAGTTTCACTATCGCGTTTATCCAACAGTTGTTATTATTATCTAAAGAAAGTGATTACGAAATGTAAAAATGGGTTTGGTTGTAAGGTTCAAGTAACCAATATTTTTATAAGATCCAGATGAACAAAATTAATAAAGTTTTAACTTCAAGGTTGTGATGATAAATGAATGAAACCAGGGTTGTGTTTCCCAATATGTTACATCAAGTGTTGATTCGTGAACGAGTTTCAGTGGTCTGTTCTTTGCAGATTACAGGCAAGCTAAATGTATCTAACACCTCTCAGGCTTGTTAGATAACTCACACTTGAATCCTCTCGGTCTAAGAGTGTTATCATATTTAACCCTCGCCTATTTTGGTGTCAAAATTCTCTACTCTCGAACTTGAACTTTCACTCCAAATCAATATATTAACTCGACTTTTTCCTAACTATCGATTTTCTCTCAAACAATTGATAGATACAGGCAAGTTCTAATGCGTGCACTCATTAGAAAGAATGAATAACGAAAGTCAAATTATGTTATGCATTTATTAATAACCTTCTACTCGTTTTATGATTCTACACTTAGATTTCTTTCATAGTTTCCACAACCCTAGTTGTGGTGCTTAGCCACTCATGCTTCCAATTGAACAGGCACAAATAAATATTGAATACATTAAGAGAATCACTTACGAAGATTTGCAAATTTAAAGAACACTTGATATTCAAAAACCAAACTAAACCAAACTTCAAGTTTTGATCCAATGTTAATCGATAAAAACCAAAGTAGAGAATAACAGGAAAGTCGTCTCTCGTTCCAGATATGAAGAGATAAAACAAAAATTAAACCTAATTAATTCAAATATTCTGACAAAAAAGAGTCCTACTCGAAGTAGGACTGACTTGTCGGGTTGCTTCACGGATGACATGACGATCCGTCAAGAGCTTCACGATCCGTAAAGCCTGTTGTGGTCTCACACATAGACAGTGTGAGATCTCTTTTTTTAAAATCCTTCACAATAAGCATCACGGGCCAGTAGGAGGACCACGACCCATCTGGGTATAACTCCTCGATGTTTTCTCACTGGTTCACATTCACGATCAGCATCACGAGTCATCATGAGGAATATGACCCATCTAGGTATATGTGGTCCTTACTTAGCCATACCAAACTTAACTCCTCAAAGACAGTACATTGGAAATTTTCATGACCTTCAAGACGAATCGTGAAAAAGACCACGGTCCGTCATAGTCTCCATGGTCGTGACTTGATCAAACTCATCTTGCCTTGCTGACACTGTTTAATCTCCACGCCTTCAAGACGGCTCATCATCATGACCACGACCCATCTGGGGCTCCGTGGTGTATATTCAAGGATTTTTTCCTTCTTATTTCTATTTTCCATGCAAGTGTAAACATGTCTACACATTCAACAAACACATCAAATATTACATAAATACAATCAATTCTAGTATTAATCCTTAAATTTGAACATCAAATGTGCCAAGATTTCATGGCACATCAACACCCTCAACTTATAACCATTATTTGTCCTCAAGTGATGAGAAAAACAAAAAATTTGACACTCAAACACCCAAGATACAATACTAGCGTGCAGCCATCTCAACCACAACTTGTATCCAAAATCATCTATCTAACATGCAAGATCAATGTATGACATCCCATTACTCACAGTCAACCATACTTCTGCTCATGTACATTATCAGTCAACACAATTTACCTATCAAATGTAAACATAGTATCCTCACACCAAAGAAGTCCCTCACACATGATAATTTGGACTAATTTCTACGCTCACACTCCCAAAGAACTTCTAACACTAGGAACAAAAGACTATAGGCTTGCCCTTGTTTTCTACGCTCTATCTTTTCAAACAACTAGAATAGGATTACTGTAGAACTTTATAGGCTTGTAACATAAGCTCGGGCTAGGGAATGAAATTTATGGTTTTGTGAGTGACTATTTTACCTTGGTTCTCTAAAGTTTAATCTGCACACAACTTTATCTGAGTGATTCCATCTTTTTCAATTCGGTACAACCCAGCAGCCACACCATTTTTATTCTCTCTTTTTTATACTACCAGATTTTTTGAACATGCACATTACTCCTTATCAATTGAGTTTTTTGACTTTGTGCCTTAGAGCAGACTGGGTGAGCCTTCTTTTTACACTTTTCCTTTCTACACTGGGTGTAATCACCCTCAACTTAGGCTTTTGGCCTGAGTTGTGGCATCGTATCTTTGGAGACCAATGGCTATGATATCAACGGGTAAGAACAAAATTAGTTGCAAGGCTCAAATGGGGTTCAAGGGTCATGTTTTTCATTTGGTAGTTTATTTCTGGTTTAAAAAGGGTCTAGCAAAAATGGCCTAATGATCACCTCCTATCCAACTATTTTTAGATTCTCGCAAGACAACTTAGGCAAGTTCTAGTTTCTGCGCATAGTGGTAGACTTCATACAAATCTCACACTCACATGACACATGTTTACACTTTTCATTAGTTAACCAATTTATGATTTAAGCTAGTAATGTTCAACACATGAGTATCTAGGATGTCATATAAAGAGCCTAACATTCAAACTTTCAGGTTAAGTACATATTTATTAGTATTTCAGACACACACGAGCTCAAAACTTAGCTGTTACACAGCTCAACAGACAAAAACTTCACAAATTCATCAAAACACAATACAGAGTCAACCTCCATACACTCTAACACTTAAATGGAAGGTTGTTCACCACCCCCTCCCCAAACAAAATGACTTTACCCACAAAGTAAATAAAGAAAAACAAAATAGGGTTGTGAGGAGAGGTCGTACCTACGGCGCACTAGGCGCCGGTAGTCAGAGTAGTGTTAGCACCCTTATTAACGAGTGCAATCTCAAAGACTTGCACTGGGTCAGGTTGACTGCTGCTAACTGGGTTGATATCATACTACTGGAAGCGCCAAGCATATTGCCTCTGCTGAGCAAGTGTTGCTTCTTCCCTAGCTATTTTTCGGGACTCCTTCCGGACTTTTTTGTGTTGCCTTATTTCCTCGTTGGAGAGGTTTTCTGGGTTCTTCTCATCAGACTCTCTAGCCTCTAGTTTTTTTTGTTGGATTTGTCTTTGGGCACTTCACCCCAGAAGTTATCAAGGGCTTGAGTGGTAGGAGGCTCACCGAATGGGCTCATCAGGGACTTTGGCACAATCGGGGAGGGGGGTTATATTGTCCGGCTTCTCAGCCAGTTTTGCAATCTCAGTTCGCATCTCAGCTAACAACGCCTTCAACTCCTTAGCATTTACTGAACCTGCAGCTTGTAATTGATTTTGTACATGGACCTCCCGTTCGTCCATCATGTCTTTTAGGAATGTGAACTCTTTCTGCATCTCATCTTTCACCCGTTTCTCCGCAACTAACACATCGCGCTCTACTACCTGAAGTAGTCTGAGTAGAATCTGGTGGACTATAGACCTGGTCTGCCGCTGATCTACAACCAATCTCCCAAAAATCATAGTAGGTATAGTAACTAAAGTACTTGTAGCCAGGGAGGGTGAAGCTCGTGGTGGTGTTGTACCGGCATCTGGTTGCAAAGTTGCACCCTGCTCACTACTGCCATTAGTTTGTGGCATGTCAACCGGTATATGTGGTACAAATGCTAGTGGTACCACAGGTCCAGCTTTTGCACCAAAAGAATGGTTGGTGACATCTTTTATTTTGGATGCCGCGGTGACCTTGTATGCCTTAGTCCATTTGTCTACTAGCTTATTGGGAATAATATTGGCTTGCAGACACAGTTTCCTTATCAGATAGGGAAATAGTAACTCGACTCTCTCATTCAGTGCTCTGTCCCGCATTTTTGTGCCGATGATACGACCTACATAGACTGGGTAACCAGCCATGAGGCAAGCGACCATCAATGTGAGGGATGGTGACAAAGTATTATCATTTGATGTAGGCCACAACTATGCACGAACAACAGCCCACCAAACCTTGGCCTGGAATGACAGTGATGCCTTAGTGATCTACACGTGTGTCCCTGCTACCCATGTTGCATTCTCACCCTCTGAAGTAATCAACCCAGAAATCCAACGCATGACCCGCTCCCTCGAAGTCGGATCCTTCATCTTAGCCTCACTTGTCACTGCATGGTGCTTACCTTCAAAAAGACCAACTGAGGAAGGTGTTATGTATTCTGGACCATGTAGCTTCTTGTTGATTGTGTCTTCAGAGATATCCACGGATTTGCCTCTGATTACTATTGAATTAAGTGGTCCCCATGGGCTTGCAAATGTTTTTTCGCCCCTTTTATTCGTTTCAGCATCTGCAACAAAGTTCATCAGTGTGGCTGCATATGAGGCATAGAATTCTCTGGTAATGTGGCGAAAAAAGTCTCCAGGTGAGTTGTTCATCCATTCAAATTTATGCATTTTAAACACCCTGTATATATCAGGAAATGCTTGGATATCCGATGCCATAACTCTAGTCTCTAGTATGAATGGTCTTCCACTAAAACCACGGGACTTGGACATTATCCCATTCTTGAATAAATCATACGACATGTGCACAGTCTACATAGAACGATAGCAATCAATTAGCTGATGTCTCACCACTGGGTCAACTTCATGTTAGTGAACATATTGGACCATCGTAGCCCTGATGTTGTCAGCATCATCTTCTCCTTCGCCATTTTCTTCTTAATGTGCTCCCGTTTCGGTTTATGCTCCTACTTCTGGTTGAGGGTCAGCTACATTTTCCTGAGAGCCGCTATCAGATTCCTCACCACACCCAAAACCGCTACCAGATTCTTCACCACTTCCGGAGCCACTACCAGATACGTCACCACTCCCAGACCCACTACCTTCCTCTTCAAACTGGGAAGGAGTATGTTGAAGAATAGCACTTACCATCCGTAATCTAGTAGCTCGAGGGGAGTGCTCTTCAATTGTAGTATTAACTTGGGCCTTCGAGCTACGAGATTCTGCCACAGTTTCACTTTAAGTTGGTGAGGGAGGTTGTGAGGTATGTGTCATTGCATTCTTTCTTTGTGGCCCCATAGTACCTGATAAGAAACAAACACAGATTAATATTTAACCAAGTAAAATGACGCACTAACGGGTACTCAAACTTCCCCTGTGTAAATACAACGTGACGCCTTACCTTAAGAATGTCATCACCCAATCTATCATTGTGAAGGGCCACGTATTAAAATTGAAAAACTAGATTAACTATAAAGAAAGAAAGAAAAGATTTTTTTAACGGGAGTCAACACGGGTCGTGGAAGTTACTATGGTACGTGATATCCTTCATGAACATGGGTCAGTGTGAAGTAGTACACTGTTGAAACTATCACGGAGGGTACCACGGTCCGTGGTGAGAACCACGGTTGGTTATGCCTCTCGTGATGAATTTCCATTATCAAACAACACCCAAGTGTGGTTCACGAAAGTTTTCACGATTCGTGCTACTTGGCACGATTTGTGAAGCTTCATGTGTACTTACACTTGGGAAACTTTTGACTTGTCGTCACCCAATAGGATTCGATCATTTCCAAAAATATGATCCCTAGAATTTTTAGCATAGCAGCACCTTTGTGGACACAACTCACACATCTTAGTTATGAACATCAATTGTTTAACCTCAAGTGATACGATTTCGACTATACCCACAAACAAACACTCTCACTTTTCGACAATTCAACGTATTTTACCACTATACTTACATGAGCACAGTTCACTATATTAATGCGAAATCAAATTAACATTCCCATCATCATAAAGTACAAACCCCACACAAATTAATCATACCCATAAACAAAAATTACCGATTTCAACCAATTTCAACATTGCCACAATGATGAAATACTAAAAACAACAATTCATCATTAAACAATGTCAAAATTAGACTAAATAATAGTAGTTCTAACGTGTCTATAGATAATATCAAACTTATAACAAGTATATAGATCAACTTACTTCAAATTTGCCCAATTTTTTGCTCAATAGAAAAAGAGATGAAGTTCACTTTGATTTCTTGACACTAGAGACCTAGGTTTCGAATCTTTGATTGATTTGGGGTTATGGTAGATGAGTAATCGCTTAATAGTGCTCTAAACCGTTACAAATGAGATAGAGAAGGAAAAACCCCGACCTTTGGCGCTTTGAAAGGTTTATAAAACATTTAAAAACACTTAAGGTCGCGTCGGTTGGGTCAGATGGGTGTTGCCGACTTAACTTCAACGGACCGTGGTAATGCTCGTGATGAGCACCACGGTCCGCAATAATAACCGTGGAAAACCCTTGAAGTGTAAAACTGACTTGAGGTTCATGAGAGGCTAAATGGTCCGTCTAAGATCTGATGGACCGTAAATCCTTCCGTGAACCTATTATTGAGAATTCCAGTGGCTCCTCTAAGGCTGCTGGTGACTGAGACGGGCCGTGAATTTTCTCGTGAAGAGCACCACGACCCGTTAGAATGCCCGTGAAGAGCTTCCTGAACACAGCTCCTCACTTCTTTGTCCAATTATTTCCTGTACACACCAACACACAATGACACTATAAAAACAATGAAAATATCCTAAAATGGAAGTTACCTATTACATGTACAATCATGGGTTGCCTCCCAAGTAGCGCACAATTTAACGTCTCAGACCGACGCAGGTTACTTGATTACTCCGACTTCATCAAGTTTGCATTCCTCCACTATTTTCATTTCCTCTGGGACTCCCAAGTATACCTTGATTCGCTGACCATTGTCTTTGAACCTCTCGCCTTTGCCATTCTCAAGATCAATAGAACCCGACTGAAATACCCGAGTTACCTTGAAGTTACCTTGAATGGCCCAGACCATTTGGATCTCAATTTCCCAGGAACTAAACAAAGCTTGGAGTTGAAAAGTAGCACTAAGTCACCAGGACTGAAGTTCCTTTTCTCAATGTGCTTATCATGATATAGCTTCATCCTTTCCTTGTACAGTGCAGACCTCTCATAAGCTCTCAAATGGAACTCATCCATTTTATTTATCTGATCCAGTCTCAGGTTCGTTATTTCAATCCAACTGGGGTTCAACTTTTTTATTTCCCAAGGTGTTTTATGCTCTAGCTCGATAGGCAAATGACATGCCTTTCCAAACACCAACTAATATAAGGACATACCAATAGGTGTCGTAAAAGCTGTTCGATATGCCCACAGAGCATCATCTAACATTCTTGCCCAATCTGTTCTGTTGGCATTCATTGCCTTTTCCATTTTGCTTTGATTTCCCAGTTTAATACCTCGACTTGGCCACTTGTTTGCATTTGATACGGTGTTGCTACCTTATGTTGTTTAACCCCATATTTGGCCAAAATTGCACTGAACACTTCATTACAGAAATGTGAGCCTCCGTCGATGATAATCGCTCTAGGTGTACCAAACCGTGAGAATATGTTCTTCTTCAGAAAACCAGCAACACTCTTATAGCCATCATTTTCAGGTAGGGCGACTGCCTCAACCCACTTGGAAACATAACCCACTGCCACCAGTATATATGTTTGCCCATAAGATCTCACAAATGTTCCCATAAAGTTAACTCCCCACACATCAATCAATTCTACTTCCAAAATAGGTGGCATTGGCAGTTCATGCCGCCGAGAGATAGCTCATTGCCTTTGACACATATCACAACCCTTGACTGAGTAGATTGTGTACTAGTGGATTGTAGGCCAGTAGTACCCACTTTGGAGTACCTTGTGGGTAGTTCGTGCACCCCCATGATGACCACTTATCGAAGAGGAGTGACAAGCTTCTAAGATATTTAGCATCTCAGCCTCAGGGATACATTGTTGACAAGAAAATTAGCAAAGTCAGCAAACCAAGGAATAAGATCAAGAGTGGCGGCTAATACCTGCTCATCTAGAAATGAGTCATTAATGTTTAACTCAAGTTCTTGTTTCTTCTCTACCTCCAACCTAGAAAGGTGATCAGCCACCTGATTTTCCCGACCTCTTCTATCTTTGACTTCAAAATCGAATTCTTGAAGTATCAGCACCTATCTTATCAATCTCGGATTTGCATCTTTCTTAGCCATTAAGTATCTCAGTGTTGCATGATCAGTGTGAACAATCAATCTAGTGCCTTGCAAGTTTGACCTGAACTTCTCAAATGCATATACTACAGCAAGTAGCTCCTGCTCAGTAACAGTGTAGTTTCGATGTGCTCTATTTATCGATTTGTTGGCATAGTAGATCGGGTAGAACATCTTGTTGTGCTTCTTCCCCAACACAACTACCAAGGCAATACCACTTGCATCACACATTACCTCAAATGGTTCTGACCAATCCGGGCAATGATCACTGGGGAAGAGACTAGCTATTCTTTCAAGCACTCAAAGGCTTTTAAGAATGCATCATCAAAGACAAATTTCACCTCTTTCTCCAACAGCTTGCACAAGGGCGTGTGCAATTTTTGAGAAATCCTTGATGAATCGCCTATAGAATCCTACAAGACCCAAAACACTTCGAATACCTTTTACACAAATAGATGGAGGCAATTTTTCAATTAACTCAATTTTTGCTTTGTCTACCTCAAGTCCTTTCTGTGACACATGTGGCATAGGGCTATGCCTTCCTTGACCATGAAGTGACACTTCTCCCAATTAAGCACCAAATTAGTCTCATCACATCTATGTAGTGCCCTGCTAAGAATTAACAAACAATCATCAAATGTATCACCTACCACAACAAAATCATCCATGAACACTTCCAACGTGTCCGAGAAGATGGACTTCATACACCTCTGGAAAGTTATTGGTACATTACATAATCTAAATGGCATGCGTTTGAACGCAAAGGTGTCATAAGGACAAGTAAAGGTGGTCTTCTTATGATATTCCAGAGTAATTGATATTTGGTTATACCCACAGTATCTATCTAAAAAGCAATACCACTCTTTAGCAGCCAATCTGATCCATGAACGACATTGCAAAGTGGTCCTTCAAGGTCCACTTATTTAGCTTCATGTAATACATGCATACACGCCAACCGTTGACTGGTCTTTGAGGAATTAACTCGTTCTTCATGTTGGCAACCATTGGCATCCCACCTTTTTTGGGTACACATTGCACTGGGCTCACCCAATGATTATTAGAAATGGGGTACACCACCCCTGCATCCAACCAATTTATGAATTCTTTTTTAACCACATGTTGCATTGCTGGATTCAACCTCCTATGGTGCGTTATGCTTGGGTTGTAGTCCTCCTCGAGTTGGATTTATGAGTGCAGATACCCGGAGGTATCCCAATGATGTCAGCAATAGTCCAACCAATCTCCCTTTTGTACCTCATCAAGACTTTGGCTACCGCCTGCACATGTTCATCATTTAAATCTGCAGCCAAAATGACTAGCAATGTGTTATTAGTACCCAAAAAGACATACCTTAGGTGGCTGGGTAACTGTTTCAGTTCAAGTACATGAGGCTCCTCAATAGATGGCTTTACCGAAGAGTTTTTCAGATACAGGTCTAGTTTCTTCGGAGTATAAGAATGTGACCCCATGCCTTGCAGAGCATTTAGAGTCTCCACATAATCATCCCAGAAGTCTTCTTCAAAATTCATTAGCACGGCTACCAATGTTTCAACATCAAACATTTCCTCAATAGCAGCTTCCAGCTCCCCTTCATAAAAGACCTCTATCGTAGATACCACATTCATATCTTATGGTTTATTCATAGACCTGCATATTTTAAACTTTACCTCTTCATTATTGAGACTGAAATTTACCTTTCTACTCTCAACATCAACCAACGCTCAACCTATGGCCAAAAATGGCCTTCCCAAAATAAGGGAACCTCAAAATCTACTTCGCAGTCCAGAATCACGAAGTCTGCCAAAAAAATGAAGTTGTCCACTTTTACAACCCACAGGTCATTTTACTGACCTATCTGCCACCATCAACCTCATCGCGGTGGGTTTTGGAAGACCTAAGCTCAATTGCTTGTAGATGGCTAACGATATCAGATTTATACCTGCCCCTAAATCACACAGAGTTTTTGCAAACTCGAACAATCTGATTGTGCATGGTATAGTGAACGCACCAGGATCCTCCTTTTTATGCACCAGAGATCTTGTAGCAAAAGCACTACAATGATGAAGATTATCAGTAGGTTTAAAACTTACCGCTTTTTTCTTTGTGATTAAGTCTTTCATGAACTTAGCATAGCCTGACATCTACTCCAGAGCTTCTACCAACGGGATGTTCACTGATAGTTGTTCAGTATTGCAGACACATTGCAGTCATATACATATTCAGTTGGCAGTAGACTTAGCACCGAGTTGGACTAGGGTTCAGCGTACCCTCATAGTCCCAGAACTACATGCCTTTGTAGGAGTATAAATCCCCTCTGTTGGGAATTAGATTTAGTGATCGCGCCAGTCATGCCTTTATACCCCTGGCATGGTACATTTGGTCCTCTCGATGGGACGTATAGACTCCATTTTAGCTCACGTGGTTTATGTCGGTTAATAGTAGCTTCCATAGTCAGACTCTTAGTGCATTTGACTAGGTTTTCAATATATATTTCAGTATTCCATTCATCATGTTATTTTCATGATTAATACTTGGTCATTGCATTTAGATTAGCTTTTCAGTTATCTTTCAATAATTACATTCTTGCTCAGTTCATGTAATTGATCAGTTATATATATATATATATATATATATATATATATATATTCAGCTTAGTATCAATATCGTGCATGCTCAGTACATTCCAAGTACTAACTCATAATCTGCACTACATCCTTTGATGATGTAGGTTCACGTACTCAGCATCCAGATCACGCTTAATTCGAATCCCAGTTCGACTTCAGCAGCTTCAGTTGTGAGTCCTCATATTTCAACGACAATAGACATGCTTTCTATTTCAGTTTTCAATTTTGATAGAGTTAGCCGGGGAAGGGGGGGCATGTCCCAGCAACTCAACTCAGTTAGAGGTTTTTCAGACAAAGTAATAGACTCAGCTTGAGTTGTGAAGCGGTTGTCGGTTATCACTAAATTCTTAGTATGTTTTATATATTCAAACTATTTGGGTTTTGTCCCCACACCAGATATTTATTGATTTAACCTCCGCATAGTTCATGTTTTACTTAGTTATTTTCATTACGCTTATGATATGTCAGACTCAGGGTTAGCTAAGGGTCACTCGTGATCCTAGGTCCCGTGTTACGTCAAGTGGGTAGCTTTGGGGCGTGACAAAAGAGGTTGTGATTATTGAGGAATGTGTCTTGGAATCAAGGGGCAGGTATATGTGCCCTATTTTGATGATTTGACTCATACTATTCTTGTCGAGGCTCACAGTTTGAGGTATTCTATAATCTAGGTGCAACCAAGATGTGTCGTGATCTAAGACAATATTATTGGTGGAGTAGAATGAAGTGTGATATTATTGATTTTGCTTTCCAATGTCTGAATTGCCAGCAGATAAAGTATGAGCACTAGACGCCTAGAGGGATGATGAGTCTGAGATTTAGACTCATTTAGGGCTTTGTTTTGATAGTTTTAGTGTCCTCAAATGCCTAATTTATGCTATAAATTTAAATCCTTGATATTCATATATGTGAGCTAAGGAGCAAGGCAAGGACACTGACAGGTAAAAAGGAACAAAACAAGTTAAAGAAGTGGAGAAAAGCGAGTCTGGTGATCGCCAAGACCACTTGGCAACTTGTCGAGTGACTCTTGAGTCCGCCTAAAGTTCCAGTGTACTAGACCTAAGGGAATAAACCAAGTCGGTGACAGAAATGGGCAGTCGGTGAATCGCCGATCAGTTCTGCAATGACAAGATGGATCGCCTAAAGTTATAAGACTTGAGGATGTTGAGAACCAACGCATAACGGCGATAGAAGAGAGCAAAGGGCGGTTCGCCAAACCACTCAGCGAACCCAAATTACCTCGCCTAATGGCCTTTCGTGCCTAATTTTTGGTAACTATAAATTGAATTTTGAACTGTCAATTTAGAAGTTGGCTACGATTTAGAATAGTTTTCTTTTGAGTTTGAGAGTTTCCTTGTAGACTTGAAAGCTTTTTGAGACTCAATTCGGAGGTTTTGCAAGTGGGTTACTAATTTTCTCCAATTTGGAACACTGTAAAGGCTTGGAGACTATTACCCAGCTGATGGCTAATCGAGTTGGTAATCATTTTTACCTTTTTATGATTTTTTCTAAAACCCCAATTCTTGGGGTATGATCATGTGATTATGGGTTGAATTAGCTTATGAGTATTGTTAATTACTAGTTTAAATGCTATAGTAAAGTGGGTTTAATCATTAGCTGAAGTTTAATTTATGAATTGTAGTTGCGAATGCAGTTCTAATTTTGTGTTCTAAGCTTGCTCGATAAAGAGGTTTTGGAAACAAAGCTTTTTATTAATGGTTTGTAGATATGGGGTTGATATGGGTTCATCTCGAGAGAGTGAATCCTAAACCCAATCCTACCCATCTAGCTCGACAGAGTGGATGAATTAAGGTGTGGGTTGTTCTTAATAGCTAAGCTTGTTGATGTTCGAGAGAAATCACTTGAATCGGGATAGTTGTTCGAGAGAAAGCTATTTCACTCATAGTCTAGCATACCCACTAATATTTACCTATTTATTAGTAGTTACAATTACCCATATAGAAAAAATTTCCTATAATTGATCACATCCCGAGAATTCTTCTCTATATTGTTATTTCAGTTTTGTGTGACTACATTGTGGCAAATAGTTGCAAACAAAAAAACCCATCTGACATTCGTGTCACCCTTTTTGATTTGTTTCATGTCTTTTTCAATAATTTCTATTCCTATAGCTAGCTAGATAACATTTTTACTTCTTAATTGAATTTGAACATGTACCGCTCATTGTGGGTTCGACCCCAACTCTTTGTTGGGTTTTATACTGCTTAGCGATCCTTTGCACCTAGAATTGGATGAGGTGTGTTTGAAACATTGATAAAAAATGGCGTCACTTCCAGGGACTGGTGTTGTTTAAAAAAAATTTAGTGCAGTTGAATTGTGATCTTTTGGGTTGTAGTTGAATCCACTTACTTTAGTTTTTGGTTTTGTGTTGCTTGTCTTGAACAAAGGAAGATATGAGCGTAAATGGGAGCAATGGTAGCCAAGTGGGCCATAAAGATGATATTGGGAACCTCAATGATGTAAATGACCCAATTCCATTGGGTGGTGTGGGTGCAATAGTCTACCTCCAATTGAAGGGAAATATTACAAGAAGAATGTTGCAGCTCCTCCAAATGAAGGAATTATATGGAGGATTGGCTCACAAAGACCCACAAGAGCATATTCGGAACTTGATGGACGTTTGTGGTTCGTTCTCAATCAAAAATGTATCACAAGAATCAGTCTGTCTCAGGTTGTTCCCATTCTCTTTGATGGGTGAGGCTAGTAAATGGTTAGATGAGTTGCCAAGGGATTCCATCACCACTTGGGATGAGCTTACTACCGCGTTCCATGTGTGATTCTTTCCCCCATCAATGATGATGACCCTTAGGGATAGTATCCAAGGTTTCAAGCGCGTGGAAGGTGAACTTATCCATGAGACGTGGCTGAGGTTTAAGAAATTGGTACTTCAATGTCTAACCCACGGGTTGTCGAATTATATATTGCAGTAGTACTTCTATAGGAGCCTTGATTCGGTGAACAAAGGGGTTGCTGATCAACTTGTTCCTGGTGGTATAATGCAACAACTATATTAAGTAGCATCTCAGCTTCTTGATGGTATGACCATGATCAATAGGGCATGGTAAAATCGTGAAGACTAAGATCAAGAGAGAGACCAAAACATGGCCAAAATGACGACCAAGCTGGATCTATTGGCAAAAATTGTAATGGGTAGTAGTATGAAGAGTGTTAATATTGTTGGTGTTGGTGGAGTGAATCTCGAGGATGCTCACTTTGAAGCGTTTTACAATGAGGAAGTAAACTTCCTAGCTAATCAAGGAGGTGGATATCAGCAAAACTATCCAAGGCCGGGTGGAAATCTGAGTTAGAATAGAGATGAGGAAGGGAGAGAGCGCGACAGAAAATGGCGTGATCGTAACACCACTTGGAAGGAAAGAGATGGTGATAAGGACAGGTACCTCCAACCCCATGAGCGTCAAAAGCCCAAGGAGTCTAAAAATTTCCGTACGGAAGACATGCTCTCACGTATTCTCAACAAAGTTGAAGGGTCATACAAGGTGTTGAAAGAGATGAAAGAGTATGTCTCTACACTTAATCAGACGGTCACCTCTCATTTTGTGTCAATCAAGAAGTTGGAGACCTAAATGGGTCAAATTTCTTTTCATTTGAACCCAAAGCCAAAAGGGGGATTACCAAGTGATACCTTGGCAAACCCAAAGAATGATCCACAGATGGGTACTTTCGTCAAGCCACGACATTAACTAAGGCGCTTCTTGGGAGGCAACCTATGTTTTTAATGCTTTAGTTTTTTATTTTGAATAACGGGTGTTGATTGTGCAGATTGAAAAGTAAAAAGTGTTGGGAAATGGGTATTTTGGCGATCCAACAATCCAGTCGGCGACACGCCGAACAGGTCAGCGAGCCTCGACTTGGACCACCGTTGGAACAATCTAGCTTGAAGAGGAACTCTGTAAAACTCAACGAGCTAAATGCCTAATCGGTGACTCACCGAACAGGTCAGCGAGCCCAATTTTGTCCGCCATTTGAACCCCCAAATTTCTGGGAGTCCTGTAAAACTGGGGGAGGTAAATTACCACTCGGTGCATCACCGAGTGGGTCGGCATGCATGACTTACTCCACCGAAGGTGCCACAAACTGAAAGGTTTTAAAGGCCAAACAGTTTAAAATTTCAAAATCCTTCATCTTCTCTTATTTTTAACTCTTGTACCCTCTCACCCAACTTTTGATCTTCCATATTTTAATTATTTTACCCGCATTTTTGTGTGAAATCGTTGCTCGGAATCGGGGATCTTTGCCACCTAGCTTTTCAAAATTGTATTCGATATTAAGGTTTGTTTTTTGAACCCCGTACTTTAATTTTCTGGTTGAAAACAAATGCACTAGGTAAATTTATTGTGTTTTGTGTTGGGTAATTGGTATAATCTTGTTTGAGTGTGTTGGATTTCCTGTAATTTGTTTAAATGTGTTCCTAAATGCATTAAATTGATCGATTCTCGTGCTCTTGCTTGCAAAATTGAATTTCAATTGTTGGGTTGTAGTTTATATATGTTGGGTCTAGTGGGGTGAAGTCTAAGTAACCCCGAATTGTGCAAAATGATGTAATTATCCCAATGATGGAGCAGTTTACGTCATTCTTATGGGCAAAAGTCATCAAATGGCAAATTTTGGCCAAAGCGAGGGAAGTCTAAGTACCCCCAAGGGCATGGGTCATATGGGTCTGGCTTTAATTGAATGGTGTTTGTGTTTGATTTTGAATTCGGAGGCCGCGGGCATAATTTTGAGAAATGGGGTTGAAAAATGGCACATTGGGCCATTTGGCGAGCTAAGTCGAGCTCACCAAGTGGTTCGGCGGTTCGCCGAAGTCCTCCAAAGATCACCTTTAATTTCAAATTGTGGTTGAGTTTGTTCTGTAACTTTCAGTGAGATGCCTGAGCTCGCCGAGTTCACTCGACGACTCGCTGAAAGGCCTTCTTGAACTCCCTTTCTGTGACTCTAACCCTTAAAATACATTGTAACTTTTGGCGGGCTACTACTAGCTCACCGATTGGTGTCCGAAATTTGCCGAATGGCCCTGAACATAACCGGCCTGTCTTGAGTTTTCAGAATTTTTGTGCTAGTACTTTCGGTGAGCCCGATCTGAATCGCCTAAGTGACTCATCCACTCGCCGAATGGTTTAGCAAGTCTTTCTTCAACTAAATTTCTGAATTTTTCTTGAACTTTTTCTAACATTTTTCTATGTGTTCCTTAGAAATGGCTAGACCCAAAGTTTCAGGAAGAGATATATCGCCCTACAAGCGGGCAAGAGGAGTCGTTATAAATGAAGATGCAGTTGCATCCAAAGCGAAGGCATCAAAGCTCCCTACAAAATGAAGGAAAGGCAAAGAACAAGGAGCCCATGGTAGAGTCACCGTAGGTCAGCTCCGACATAGAGGGAGTCTATGAGACTCACCTCACCTCATCAGACAATGAGGGAGAGTCCCAGGATTCTCAGGCTTCCATCTTTGAGCCCGAGGATGACCAGCTTCTACATGCCTGGAGAGAAGAACTTTGCTTCAAGGGGATGCATGATCCTTCTAGGATCCAGGTGCCTCAGACTCCTCTTCCTCCCCTAGCTTCAGCTCAGACTGTGGTCCCAGTGCCACCTGTACAGGGTCCTCCTCCCCAATCTCTCAACAAACTAAAGGTCGAGGGATTGAGGACTATTATTAAAGAGAAGAGGTTTTCCACAGATGGTGTGGTGGATAGGTATTCGGAGATATGGATCACCCTCAAGTCCCACAAATTCTAGATTTTTGCTAAACCCCGGGGTCCTATATTCTTAATTGGGTCCAGGAATTCTACTTGACCTACGGAAACTTGGTACCATAAGGGAAGAGGAAGGCCAGTACCTTTAAACTAGTGGATTATGTTATTGTCTGGGGAAAGAAGGTGAAATGTGATAGTGAGGACATAAACGCCGTCTTGGGATGTATTTATAACTTTGCGGATGACTACCAGAGTATGATCAAGCCAATGGCGTTGGAGGAATAAAAAAGTTGATTGGCTCCTCTTCTTTCTGATAGTACCCTTAAGTGGATTGAGGTCGGAGTGCCAAAAATGAAGAAGGATCTCAATGTGGCAGCGAGGTGTTGGTTCTGGTTTATTAGTAGTACAATTATGCTATCCCAGAACGAGTCTATCTTCTGCCATACAAAGGAGGCCTATCTTGGATCTATTATTATTGGGAAGAGCCTCAATTTAGGTGCAGTCATTAGGCAGGAAATGGCCATGAGGGCCAAGCAACGCCAGACATCTCTCCCCCTTCTGGTTTTGATCACCGAGCTGTATAGATGGGCCCGTGTTCCACGAGACGAGAAGACGGATGTGAAGGTGACTATCACCTCCTCTACTAACATCCAGCGTATTGAGACCGAGTACCAAAAGGATAAGGCTGAGTGAAGGAAGGCAGCCCCAATGTACATATCCTCAAAGGTTGATATTGATACATTACCTGCATAGGTAGTATTGATTACTCCGGCCACTGGGACTTTAGGTACTCCTAGCTCTACTCCCTCTGAGACTCCGAGTTCTTCTGTTGTTGCCCCTCCCCCTAGATCTTCTGGTTGTACTACTGCCTCCAGGCCTCTGATCACCCAGTACATGCTTCTCAAGATGGGGCATACTCAACTGATGTGCGTGCCTCCAAGCTAGAGGCTGAGGTTCCCAGGATGATTGAGCAAGCTATTACTGTTGTATTAACCCCTCTCAGGGATTCCATGATGCCCTCTCAGCGAGAGTTGAGGTTTGTGAGAGACCAGGGAGCTACCCATGAGGTAATAAAGGTCGCGATTGCGGAGTTGAGAAAAGATGTGGACCAGTTGAAGTCCACCGATATGTCTCTAATTTTTGGAATTATAGAGATCCCTGATGACCCGAGCACAGATATTCCAACTCATTCTAAGGTGCCTCCAGCTACCACCAGAGATGATATTAGGGCTGACATTGTTGATGCTGAGTTAGAGGCCGAGACGGATGAGGAGCAGTTCGGTGTTCAGGAGGAGACTATCTATGAGGGCCTATTTGATTTAGAGGAGGCTATGGTACATTCCGTTGTTCAGACCTCCTTGAGGGATACATCTATGGTGAGCTCCAGTGGAGCTAAGGTTGACGAGACACCGAGCACTGATGCCCAACTTCAGAGTGTGACCCCGGGCACTGATGCCTAGACAGATGGAGTGACTGAGATGCAAACACCACCCAAGGCTTAGCCTAGCAGGATGATTTTTCCCATCCCTCTCTGTTATTTTGTGATACTTTGTTCTTGTATTAGTTGCTTTTGAGGACAACTGCTTATTTTTATTGGGTGGGGCGAGGTATTTTCATACTTACCTCTTGTGATAGTGATTTGTTTTTGTGAAGATTGGGCTTATTTTGTTGATATATATATATAGATATATATTTCCTGATCTTGATCTTGTGGATGCTTTAGCTTGTGGCCCATTGTTTTGAATGAAAATGGTTTTGAACCTAATGTTAAAATTTTACCACCTCTTTTGTGTGTAATTGTGGATGTTCTTGTGCAAATTTGAGTGTCGGTTGTGATCAATACTAATGACTTGAATAGTGATCTTAATTGAACAAAATGAATGTGCGGCGAAAATGGGGTAAACAAAGTTGCATAAACAATATGTGAACTTTTAGCATCTCGTTGTGACTAGCCGGTTGTCGAATGAGTCTCTTATGATGAACATTGCACGCTAGCTAGAAAGTGTGGAGTCTTATTTGATATTAATACTAATGCCTTGTGTAATGAGATTACTTTGAACATTGTGTGTGATGACACCTAGAATTTGCCCCGTTGGTCTGGTTGATTGAGTGATGCAAGCACTTGAAATGATCTTAGGCAAGAATTTTGAAGAGTGAACCAATTTGACAATATCCCTCTTTTGTGGCCAACCTTGTGAGATGTGTGAACCTTGCTTGGCCCCTTTTGAGCCTTACCCCTTTTCTTTGAAGAAACTTGAGCAATTGTGACCTCTCTTTTTTCATTCACCCATAACTTTCATGAAGTATGGTTTGTTTGAATAGCCAACCTAGACCAAAAGCCTAAGTTGGGATGTGGTGAAAAGAGAAGGAAAGTCAAGAAGTGTGATAAATCCCTCTTGTGTGATGGCTTTGAAAATTATGGAACACCTCCATGCAAAAAAAAAAGAAAAGGAAATGAAAAAAAAAAAGACCGAAAAAGTTGTAAAATAAAGTAGTGTAAATTGCAAAAGAAATGGGGTATCCGGTAGTTTATATGAAGTTGAATAATGGGGTGGATTATGAGCATGTTTGAAATGTTAAAGAAAAGGAGGAAAGTGATGTTCAGATCATACTTCATGAAGGTAGAAGCCACTAAGCCTAAATGACTATACCTTTACATTCAACCCCGTTACAAGCCTTGAAAAGACCTTAGTGATCTTGAGTGAGCTGAAACGAATGTTTATTGGAAAATAAGGGAAAAACTATGGGTGAATTCATGCATGTGTTCGTCTTTGTGAGTGTGAGAGTTTTATGTGATTTCAGAACTATTAATTGTTGAAGAATTTTGTGTGAATATGGAATCAACTTTGTTGTGAGGGAAGTTGAGTAGCTTTGTTGAGCTTGAACTTGCATTTGAAAAAAGTATTTTGAACTTCAGCATCTTTTATAATGGTGAGTCACAATTTGAATGGTTGAGTGCACAACTGATTATTGCATGAGTAATTTGAACCTTGTTGTGTGCATTCATGTCGAATCTTATGCAGCTCTATTTGAGACATCCTTATTGAACTGTTGGTCGTGAGTTTTACTTGAGGACAAGCAAGAGTTTAAGTTGGGGTGTTGATGAGTCCAAGATTTGGACTCAATTAGGGCTTTTTTTTATAATTTTAGTGTCCTCAAATGCCTAATTTATGCTATAAACTGATGTTAAAGCCTTGATTATCAGGTATGTGAGCTAAGGAGCAAGGCAAGGACACTAACAGAGAGAAAGGAACAAAACAAGTTGAAGAAGTGGGGAAAGGCGAGCCTGGTGATCACCAAGACCACTTGGCAACTCACCAAGTGGCTCTTCAGTCCGCCTAAAGATCCAGTGTGCCAACCTGTGGGAAGAAACCAATTCAGCGACAGGAATGGGCAGTCAGTGAATCGGCGATCAGTTCTGCGATGACAAGATGGATTGCCCAAAGTTACAGGACTTGAGGATGCTGAGAACCAACGCATAACAGCGATAGATGAGAGCAAAGGGCAGTTCGCCGAACCATTCGGCGAACCCAAATTACCTCGCCTAATGGCCTTTTGTGCCTAATTTTTGGCAACTATAAATTGAATTTTGAACTATAAATTTAGAAGTTTGATACCAATTAGAATAGTTTTATTTTTTGTTTGAGTGTTTCATTGTAGACTTGAAGGCTCTTTGAGACTCAATTCGGAGGTTTTGCAAGGGGTTACTAATTTTCTCCAATTTGGAACATTGTAAAGGCTTGGAGACTATTACCCAGGTGATGGCTAATCGAGTTGGTAATTGGTTTTACCTTTTTATGATGTTTGGCTAAAATCCCAATTCTTGGGGTGTGATCATGTGATTATGGGTTGAATTAGCTTATGGGTATTGTTAACTAGTAGTTAAATGCTATATTGAAGTGGGTTTAATCATTAGCTGAAGTTTAATTATGAATCATAGTTGCAAATGCAGTTCTAATTTTGTGTTCTTAGTTTGCTCGAGAGACAGGTTTTGGAAACAAGGCTTTTGATTAATTGTTTGTAGATATTGGGTTGATATGGGTTCATCTCGAGAGATGCAATCTTAAACCCAATTCTACCCATCTAGCACCAGAGAGTGGATGTATTAAGGTGTGGGTTGTTCTTAATTAGTAAGGTTATTGATGATCGAGAGAAATCACTTGAATCGGGATAGTTGGTCGAGAGAAAGCTATTTCACTCATAGTCTACCCTACCCACTGATATTTAGCTATTTATTAGTAGATAAAATTACCCATATAGTGAAATTTGCCTATAATCGATCACATCCCTAGAATTCCTCTCTTCATTGTTATTTCAATTTTGTGTGACTGCATTGTGGCTGATAATTGCAAGCAAAAAAAACCCTTCTGACATTCGTTTCACCCCTTTTGATTTGTTTAGTGTCATTTTCGATAATTTTTATTCCTCTAGCTAGTTAGATCACGTTTGTACTTCTTGATTGAATTTGAACACGTACCACTCCTTATGGGTTCGACCCCAACTCTTTGTTGGGTTTTATATTGCTTAACGATTGTTTAAACCTAGAATTGGATTAGGTGTGTTTGAAACGTTAATCAAGGGACACTTCAGAGAATGCCCATTCTTAAATGAAAGTGGGAAAGGATTGCAATGGACTTCTTGGTTGGTCTTACAAAGACATTTGGTAAGTTTGATTTGATATGGGTGATTGTTGATAGTTTGATTGTTTATTTCGGTCAAGATGGCTTATACTGCCAAGAAGTTAGCCAGACTCTATATCTACGAGATTGTTAGATTGCATGGAGTTCCTATTTCCATCATATTAGATAGAGGTACGCAGTTTACTTCTAACTTTAAGAGGACCGACTAAGTTAGGTCCTATATTGGATCTTTGTACCGCATCTCACCCTCAATTTGATGGGCAGTTAGAGCGAACAATTCAAGTGCTAGAGGATATGCTTGGTGCGTGATAGATTTTGGTGGTCATTAGGATCAGTTCTTACCCATGGCAGAGTTCTCGTACAATAATAGTTATCACTCGGGTATTCATATGGCTTCTTTTGAGGCATTATATAGAAGAAGATGTAGGTCTCCCATTCGTTGGTTTGATGCATTTAAGGTGAGACCTTGGAGTACTGATCTTTTTAAGGAATCATTAGAGAAGGTGAAATCTATACGGGAGAAACTTCTAGCAGCTCAGAGCAGGAAGAAGGAGTATGTTGACTGGAAGGTCAAAAACTTGGAAATTATGGAGGGAGATCAAGTATTGTTGAAGGTTTCACCCATGAAGAGTGTGATGAGGCTTGGTAAGAGAGTTAAGCATATTCTGAGGTATATTTGGACGTTTGAACTTCGCAAGCGTGTGGGAGAGGTGGCCTATAAATTGACTTTGTTTCCAGTCTTGTCAAGACTGCACCCGATGTTTCATATGTCTATCCTGAAGAAATATCATGGTGATGGGAACTACATTATACGCTGGGATACGGTCCTGCTTGATGAGAATTTGTCTTATGAAGAGGAGCATGTAGCTATTCTAGATAGTGAGGTCCGCAAGTTGAGGTCAAAGGAGATTGCTTATGGGAAGGTTCAGTAGAGAAATCGGCTGATTGAAGAGTAAACATGGGAGATTGAGATTGATATGCACGGAATATATCCACATCTTCTTGTTGAGTCAGGTATCATTTCTTACCCTCACCTTTTTTTACCATTCGGGACGAACGATAGGTAAATTGGTATATGATGTAACGACCTGTTAGGTCAATTTAAGTACTAGAACTATATCGACTCTTTCTGGAAATTTTGAATGGTAATTTGGAACTAGTTATTTAACTAAGATTGTTGAGCTGGTGGGTATTTATTAAATAATTATTTTAGTTGATTGTAAATGGGCCAAGTATAAAATTTATTTAATACTTTATACCACTTGTTCCATATATATTAAAATACGTTAGTGGAGTTTGTCACTTTTTAGTACATAATTATTTTATTTAGAAAATAAAGAGAAGGGAGTAAACAAACCGACCGAAGCAGTCGCGGTAGTAAGCCCTAAGGGTCTCGTTAAGGGAATAGTTTCATGTATCAAAATGACCTCTTCCCATTTTTTAAGTAATTAATAGTGGTATGTTAATGGATAGAAATTCAAAGGATTAGCCAATCATTATACGTAATGAATGTTAATCTATTGGGGTGGTACGGTTGTAGGGAAATTGTAAGTTTAAGCCGTTCTTTTTAAACTCCTTCTTCTGTCCATAAATTTCATACTTATTTTCAATTAAATATTGTAATTTCTTTTCCTTGATGTCATCGACATCACATATAAGGAATTGGGGAAATTTTGGGTTCATGATTGTTGCCACTAGTTTCGTAACCAGTGTTTTCAATTTTAAATATTATTATTTTGTTATCATATTATAAATTAAGTTTTGAAATATTTAAAAAGATAATTAAATATTAGGTGTGATGTATTATATGAATATCATTAAAATTATGATAATTGGAAGGAATTGAGACTTACTACTGGGCTTGAAATTTCGGAACTTGAACATAAGGTTGGGTGAGTTTTTAGGTCTAGACTAAACATATAGTAATATGGATGTTTATGGACTCATTTCTTACAAATTATACATACTTGATAGATTTTGGGAACGTTCCGAGGCATTGAAGAAAGGAAAAGAATTGGTGAATCAGTTTGCTTGATTCCTATTTTTCACTTTAATAAGCTTTGAGTTTCCGCATTATTGTCGTATTTCATAAGTTGAATAAATAATATAAGTTGGAGTTTGAATTCATTGGTTCACCCACCTAGAAGGTTAAGTGTGGTGTCACTCATGACTCGTTTAGGATCGAGACAATAATATGTTAATTACAAATATTATATAATATAAATAAAAATGAAATAATTTAAAAGTAAAATAGAGAGTATAAATAGTAGTTCTCTAAATTTGGAGATCTACTATTCACCTCTCTCTAAATGGAGAATATTCTCACAGACTCAGACTCCAAAAATTCAAGTCATGACGACCCCTACTAACATCCCACAAAGTAAGCCAAATTCATATTCTAGCTATACGTCCAAACTTACACTTTAATTAAGAAGTATAAACGGTCAAAGTCAATTTATAGAACTCAACGTGAGTTGAGGTCGATCCCATAGAGAATTTCTTTATTGAAATAGTTTCACTATCGTGTTTATCCAATTGTTGTTATTATTTCCTAAAGAAAGTGATTACGAAATGTAAAAATGGGTTTGGTTGTAAGGTTCAAGTAACCAATATTGTTATAAGATCCAGATTAACACAATTAACAGAGTTTTAACTTCAAGGTTGTGATGATAAATGAATGAAACCAGGGTTGTGTTTCCCATGATGTTACATCTAGTGTTGATTCATGAATGAGTTTCAATGATCTATTATTTGCATATTACAGGCAAGCTAAATGTATCTAACACCTCTCAGTCTTGTTAGATAACTCACACTCGAATCGTCTCGGTCTAAGAGTGTTATCATAGATAACCATCGCCTATTTTGGTGTCAAAATTCTCTTCTCTCGAACTTGAACTTTCACTCCTAATCAATAGATTAACTCGACTTTTTCCTAACTATCAATTTCCTCTCAAACAACTCATAGATATAGGCAAGTTCTAATGTGTGCACTGATTAGAAAGAATGAATAACGAAAGTCAAATTATGTTAGGCAGTTAGTAATAACCTTCTACTCGTTTTATGCTTATACACTTAGATTTATATCATAGTTTCAACAACCCTAGTTGTGGTGTTTAGCCACTCATGCTTTCAATTGAACAGGCACAAATAAATATTTAATACATTAAGAGAATTAGTTACGAAGATTTGAAAATTTAAAGAACACTTGATATTCAAAAACCAAACCAAACCGAACTTCAAGTCTTGATCCAATGTTAATCGATAAAAACCAAAGTAGAGAATAATAGGAAAATCGTCTCTCGTTCCAGATCTGACGAGATAAAACAAAAATTAAATGTAATTAATTCAAATAGTCTGACTAAAAAGAGTCCTACTCGAAGTAGGACTGACTTGTCGGGTTGCTTCACGGACGACATGACGATCCGTCAAGAGCTTCACGGTCCGTAAAGCCTGCTGTGGTCTCACACTTAGACAGTGTGAGCTCCCTTTTTTTGAATCCTTCACGATCAGCATCATGGGCTGGTAGGAGGACCACGGCCCGTCTGGGTATAACTCATCGAGGTCTTCTCAATGGTTCACCTTCACGAGCAGCATCATGAGTCATCATGAGGACCACGACCTGTCTAGGTATCTGTGGTCCTTACTTAGCCATACCAAACTTAAGTCCTCAAAGACTGTACACTAGAAATCTTTCACAAACTTCAAGACGAATCATGAAAAAGACCTCGGTCCGTCATAGTCTCCATGGTCGTGACTTGATCAAACTCATCTTGCCTTGCTGACACTGTTTAATCTCCACGAGCCTCCAGACGGCTCATCATCATGACCACGACTCGTATGGGGCTTCGTGGTGTATATTCCAGGATCTTTTCTTTCTTATTTCTATTTTCCATGCAAGTGTAAACTTGTCTACAGATTCAACAAACACGTCATATCTTACATAAATACAATCAATTCTAGTATTTATCCTTAAATTTGAGCATCAAATATGCCAAGATTTCACGGCACATCAACACCCTCAACTTATAACCATTATTTCTCCTAAAGTGATGAGAAAAACAAAACATTTGACACTCAAACACCCAAAATACGATACTAGCATGCAGCAGCTATCTCAACCACAACTTGTATCCAAACCCATCTATCTAACATGCAAGGATCAATGTATGACATCCCATTACTCACAGTCAACCATGCTTCTGCTCGTGTACATTATCTGTCAACACAATTTAACTATCAAATGTAAACATAGTGTCCTCACACCAAAGAAGTCCTTCACACATGATAATTTGGACTAATTTCTACTCTCACGCTCCCAAAGAACTTCTAACACTAGGCACAAAAGACCATAGGCTTGCCCTTGTTTTGTACGCTCTATATTTTCAAATAACTAGACTAGGATCACTATAGGACTTTATAGGCTTGTAACATAGGCTCGGGATAGAGAATGAAATTAATGATTTTGTGATTGACTATTTTACCTTGGATCTCTAAAGTTTAATCTGCACACAACTTTATCTGAGTGATTCCATCTTTTCTCAATTCGGTACATCCCAGCAGCCACACCATTTTTATTCTCTTTTATTTTTTTATTTTTTTATACTACCAGATTCTTTGAATATTCACATTACTCCTGATCAATTGAGTCTTTTGACTTTGTGCCTTAGAGCAAACTAGGTGAACCTTCTTTTTACATTTTTCCTTTCTACTCAGGGTGTAATCACCCTCAACTTAGGCTTTTGGCCTGAGTTGTGGCACCATATCTTTGGAGACCAAAGGCTATGATATCAACGGGTAAGAACAAAATTAGTTGCAAGGCTCAAATGGGGTTCAAGGGTTATGTTTTTCATTTGGGAGTTTATTTCTAGTTTTAAAAGGGTCTAGCGAAAATGGCCTAATGATCACCTCATATCTAGTTATTTTCAGATTCTCTCAAGACAAATTGGGCAAGTTCTAGTTTCTACGCCTAGAGATAGACTTCATACATATCTCACACTCACATGACACATGTTTACACTTTTCATTAGTTAACCAATTTATGTTTTAAGCTAGCAATGTTCAACACATGAGTATCTAGGATATCATATAAAGAGCCTAACATTCAAACTTTCAGGTTAAGGACATATTTAATAGTATTTCAGACACACACGAGCTCAAAACTTAGTTGTTGCACAGCTCAACACACAAAAACTTCACAAATTCATCAAAACACAATACAGAGCCAACCTCCATACACTCTAACACTTAAATGGCAGGTTGTTCACCACCCCCTCCCTAAAAAAAGGAATGTGCCATCAAAGTAAATAAAGAAAAAACAAAGCAAGGCTATGAGAAGGGGTCATACCTATGGTGCACTAGGCACCGGTAGTCGGAGCAGTGTTTGAACCCTTATTAACGAGTGCACTTTCAAAGACCTGCACTGGGTCAGGTTAACTGCTGCTAACTGGGTTGATATCATACTACTGGAAGCTCCATCTAACAAAGCATCTTGCCTCTGCTGAGAAAGTGTTCCTTCTTTCCTAGCTAGTTTTTGGGACTCCTTGCGGGCTTTTTTGTGTTGCCTTATTTCCTCGTTGGAGAGGTTTTTCGGGTTCTCCTCATCAGACTCTCCAGCCTCTTCTTTTTCTTGCTGGATTTTTCTTTGGGCACTTCACCCCAGAAGTCGTCAAGGGCATGAGTGGTAGGAGGCTCATTGAATGGGCTCATCAGGGACTCTGGCTCAATCGGAGGGGGCATATTGACCGGTTTCTTAACCAGTTTTGCAATCTCAATTTGCATCTCAGCTAACAACGCCTTCAACTCCTCAGCATTTACTGAACCTGCAACTTGTAATTAATTTTGTACATAGACCTCTAGTTTGTCCATCATGTCTGTTAGGAATGCAAACTCTTTCTACATCTCATCTTTCACCCGCTTCTTCAAAGCTAACACATCGCGCTCTACTACCTGAGGTAGTCTAAGTTGAATCTGGTTGACTATAGACCTGGTCTGTCATTGATCTACAACCAATCTCCCAAAGATCATAGAAGGTATAGTGATGAAAGTACTTATAGCCGGGGAGGCTGAAACTCGTGGTGGTGTTGTACCGGCATCTGGTTGCAAAGTTGCACCCTGCTTACTACTGCCATCAGTTTGTGTCATGTCAACCGGTATATGTGGTACAAATGCTAGTGGTCCCACAGGTCCGGCTTTTGCACCAAAAAGATGGTTGGCGACATCTTTTATTTTGGATGTCGCGGTGACCTTGTATGCCTTAGTCCATTTGTCTACTAGCTTATTGGGAGTAATATTGGCTTGCAGAGACACAGTTTCCTTATCAGATAGGGAAATAGTAACCCGGCTCTCTCATTCAGTGTTTTGTCCTGCATTTTTATGGCGATGATACAGCCTACGTTGATTGGGTAACCAGCCATGAGGCAAGCGACCAGTAATGTGAGGGATGGTGACAAAGTATTATCATTTGATGTAGGGCGCAATTGTACACGAACAACAGCCCACCAAACCTTGGCCTGGAATGATAGTGATGCCTTAGTGATCTTCACTTGTGTCCCTGCTACCCATGTTGCATTCTCACCCTCTGAAGCAATCAACCCAGCAATCCAATGCATGACCCGCTCCCTCGAAGTCGGATCCTCCATCTCAGCATCACTTGTCACTGCATGGTGCTTACCTTCAAAAGGCCAACTGAGGATGGTGTTATGTATTTTGGACCATGTAGCATCTTGTTGATTGTGTCTTCAAAGATATCCATGGATTTTCCTCTTACCACTATTGAATTAAGTGGTCCCCATGTGCTTGCAAATGTTTTCTGGCCCATTTTTGTCATTTTCAGTATCTGCAGCAAAGTTCATCAGTGTGGCTACATATGAGGCATAGAATTCTCTGGTAATGTGGCGAGAAAAATCTCCAGGTGAGTTGTTCATCCATTCAAATTTATGCATTTTAAACACCTTGTAGATATCCGAAAATGCCTGGATATTCAATTTCACAGCTCTAGTCTCGGGTATAAATGGTCTTCCATTAAAACCGCCCGACTTGGACACTATCCCATTCTTGAATAAATCCTACTACATGTGCACAGTCTACATAGAACGATAGAAATCAATTAGTTGATGTCTCACAACTGGGTCAACTTCATGTTGGTGAACATATTGCACCATCGTGGCACTGCTGTTGTCATCATCATCTTCTACTTCAGCATTTTCTTTTTCATGTGCTCCCGTTTTGGTTTCTACTCCTACTTCTGGTTGAGGGTCAGCTGCATTCTCCTGAGAGCCGCTATCAGATTCCTCACCACTCTCGGAACCGCCACCAGATTCTTCACCACTTCTGGAGCTGCTACCAGATACGTCACCACTCCCGGTCCACTACCTTACTCTTCAGACTGGGAAGGAGTATGCGGAAGAATAGCTCTTACCGTCCATAATCTAGTAGCTCGAGGGGAGTGCACTTCAATTGTAGTATTAACTTGGGCCTCTGAGCTAAGAGATTCTGCCGCGGTTTCACTTTGAGTTGGTGAGAGAGGTAGTGAGGTATGTGGCATTGCATTCTTTCTTCGTGGCCCCATAGTACCTGAGAAGAAACAAAAATATATTAATAATCTAACCAAGTAAAATGAATCACTAACAGGTACTTAGACTTCCCATGTGTAAATACAACGTGACGCCTTGCCTTAAGAATGTAGAAACAAAGAAAGAAAATATTTTTTTAACGGGCCTCAACACGGGTCGTGGTAGGTACCATGGTACGTGATGTCCTTCGTGAACATGGGTCAGTGTGGAGCAGTGCACTGTTGAAACTATCACGGAGGGTACCACAGTCCGTGGTGAGAACCACGGTTGGTTATGCCCCTCGTGATGAATTTCCAGTAGCAGACAACACCCAAGTGTGGTTCACGAGAGATTTCACGATTCATGCTTCTTGGCACGGTCTGTGAAGCTTCTCGTGTACTTACACTTGGGAAACTTTTTGACTTATCGTCACCCAATAGGATTCGATCGTTTCCAAAAATATGATTCCTTGAACTTTTAACACAACAGCACCTTTGTGGACACAACTCACACATCTTAGTTATGAACATCAATTATTTAGCCTCAAGTGATACGATTTCGACTATACCTACAAACAAACACTCTCGCTTTTCGACAATTCAACATATTTTACCACTATACTTACATGAGCACAATTCACTATATTAATGTGAAATCAAATTCACATTACCATCATCATAAAGTACAAACCCCACACAAATTAATCATACCCACAAACGAAAATTACTGATTCCAACCAATTTCAAAATACCCACAACGATGAAATACTAAAAGCAACCATTCATCATTAAACAATGTCAAAATTTGACTAAATAATAGTAGTTCTAACGTGTCTATAGATAATATCAAACTTATAACAACTATATAGATGATCTTACTTCAAATTTGCCCAATTTTTTGCTCAATAGAAAAAGAGATGAAAATCACTTTCTTTCTTGACACTAGAGACCAAGGTTTCGAATCTTTGATTGATTTAGGGGTTATGGTAGATGAGTAATCTTTTAATAGTGCTCTAAACCATTACAAATGAGAGAGAGGAGAGAAAACCCTGACCTTTGGCGCTTTGAAAGCTTTATAAAATGTTTAAAAACTCTTAAGGTTGCGCGGGTCGGGTCAGATGGGTATTGCCGACTTAGCTTCAACGGACCGTGGTGATGCTCATGATGAGCACCACGGTCCGTGATAGTGACCGTGGAAAACCCTTGAAGTATAAAATTGACCTGAGGTTCACGAGAGGCTAAATGGTTCGTCTAAGATCTGATGGACCGTAAATCCTTTCGTGAACCTATTATTGTGAATTCCAGTGGCTCTTCTAAGCCTGTTGGTGACTGATACAGGCCGTGAAGTTGCTCATGAAGAGCACCACGGTCCGTTAGAATGCACGTGAAGAGCTTCATGAACCCAACTCCTCACTTTTTTGTCCAATTCTTTCTTGTACACACCAACACACAATGACACTATAAAAACAATGAAAATATGCTAAAATGGAAGCTACATATTACATGTACAATCATGGGTTGCCTCCCAAGCAGCGCGCAATTTAACGTCACGGCCCGACACAGGTTACTTGATTACTTAGACTTCATCAAGTTTACATTCCTCCGCTATTTTTACTTCCTTTGGGACTCCCAAGTATGCCTTGATTCGCTGACCATTGGCTTTGAACCTCTCGCCTTTGTCATTCTCAAGCTCAATAGAACCCAACTGAAATACTTGAGTTACCTTGAATGGCCCAGACCATTTGGATCTCAATTTCCCAGGAAATAGACAAAGCTTGGAGTTGAAAAGTAGCACTAAGTCACCAGGACTGAAGTTCATTTTCTCAATGTGCTTAACAAGATATAGCTTCATCTTTTCCTTGTACAGTGCAGACCTCTCCTAAGCTCTCAAATAGAACTCATCCATTTTATTTATCAGATCTAGTCTCAGGTTCGCTATTTCACTCCAACTGGGGTTCAACTTTTTTATTTCCCAAGGTGATTTATGCTCTAGCTCGACATGCGAATGACATGCTTTTCCAAACACCAACTGATATGGGGACATACCAATAGGTGTCTTAAAAGTTGTTCGATATTCCCACAGAGCATCATCCAACTTTCTTGTGCAATCTGTTCTGTTGGCATTCACTATCTTTGCCAATATTGCTTTTATTTCCTAGTTCGATACCTCGACTTGGCCACTTGTTTGCGGATGATACGGTGTTGCTACCTTATGTTGTTTAACCCCATATTTGGCCAAAATTACACTGAACACTTTATTGCAGAAATGTGAGCCTCTGTCGATGATAATCGCTCTAGGTGTACCAAACCTTAAGAATATGTTGTTCTTCAGAAAACCAGAAACACTCTTGTAACCATCATTCTCAAGCAAGGCGACTGCCTCAACCCACTTGGAAACATAACCCACTGCCACCAGTATATATTTTTGCCTATAGGATCTCACAAATGGTCCCATAAAATCAACTCCCCATACATCAAACAATTCTACTTCCAAAATAGGTGGTATTGGCAGTTCATGCCGCCAAGAGATAGCTCATTGCCTTTGACACATATCACAACCCTTGATTGAGTCAATTGCATACTGATGGATTGTAGGCCAGTAGTACCCACTCTGGATTACCTTGTGGGCAGTTCATGCACCCCCATGATGACCACCTACCGGAGAGGAGTGACAAGCTTCTAAGATATTCAGCATCTCAGCCTCAGGGATACATCGTTGACAAGAAAATTAGCAAAGTCAGCAAACCAAGGAATAAAATCAAGAGTGGCAGCTAATACCTGCTCATCTAGAAATGAGTCATTAATGTTTAACTCAAGTTCTTCTTTCTTCTCTACCTCCAACCTAGACAGGTGACCATCCACCTGATTTTCCCAACCTCTTCTATCTATGACTTCAAAATCGAATTCTTAAAGTATCAGCACCCATCTTATCAATCTCGGCTTTGCATCTTTCTTCGCCATTAAGTATCTTAGTGCTGCATGATCAGTGTGAACAATCACTCTAGAGCCTAGCAAGTATACCCTGAACTTCTTAAATGCGTATACTACATCAAGTAGCTCCTGCTCAGTAACAGTGTAGTTTCGTTGTGCTCTATTTAGTGATTTGCTGGAATAGTAGATCGGGTGGAAGATCTTGTTGCGCTTATGCCCCAACACAACTACCGAGGCAATACCACTTGCATCACATATTACCTCAAATGGTTCCGACCAATCCAGGCCAATGATCACTGGGAAGAGACCAGCTTTTCTTTTAGGCACTCAAAGGCTTTTAAGCATGCATCATCAAATACAAATTTCACCTCTTTCTCCAACAGCTTGCACAAGGGATGTGCAACTTTTGAGAAATTCTTGATGAATTGCCTATAGAATCCTGCATGACCCAAAACACTTCAAATACCTTTTACACAAATAGGCGGAGGTGACTTTTCAATTACCTCAATCTTTTCTTTGTCTACCTCGAGTCCCTTTTGTGACACCTTGTGGCCTAGGGCTATGCCTTCCTTGGCTATGAAGTGCCACTTCTTGTAGTTAAGCACCAAATTAGCCTACTTCCATCTCTGTAGTGCCGTGCTAAGATTTAACAAACAATCATCAAATGTATCACCTACCACAGTCAAATCATCCATGAACACTTCCAACGTGTCCTCTATTATTTCCGAGAAGATGGACATCATACACCTCTGGAAAGTTGATGGTGCATTACATAATCCAAATGGGATGCGTTTGAATGCAAAGGTGCCATAAGGACTATAAAGGTGGTATTTTCCTGATCTTCCGGAACAATTGATATTTGGTTATACCCACAATATCCATCTAAAAAGCAATACCACTATTTGGCAGTCAATCTGATCCATGAACGGCATTGCAAAGTGGTCCTTCAAGGTCCACTTATTCAGCTTCTTATAATCCATGCATATACACCAACCTGTGACTGGTCTTTGCGGAATCAACTCGTTCTTCATGTTGGCAACCATTGTCATACCACCTTTTTTGGGTACGCACTCCACTGGGCTCACCCAATGATTATCATAAATGGGGTACACCACCCCTGCATCCAACCACTTTTTGATTTCCTTTTTAACCACCTATTGAATTGTTGGACTCAACCTCCTCTGGTGCTTTATGATTAGGTTGTAGTCATCCTCGAGTTGGATTTATGAATGAAGATACCCGGAGGTATCCCAATGATGTCAGCAATAGTCCAATCAATCGCCCTTTTGTACCTCATCAAGACTTTGACTACCGCCTGCACCTGTTCATCATTTAGATCTGCAGCCGAAATGACTAGCAATGTTTTGTTAGTACCCAAAGAGACATACCTTAGGTGGCTGGGTAATTGTTTCAGTTCAAGTGCAGGTGGCTCCTCAATAGATGGCTTTGCCAAAGATTTGGCCGGTTTTTCAGATCCAGGTCTAGTTTCTTCGGAGTATAAGAATGTGACCCCATGCCTTGCAGAGCATTTAGAGTCTCCACATAATCATCCCAGGAGTCTTCTTCAAAATTCATTAGCACGGCTGCCAATGTTTCAACATCAAACCTTTCCTCAATAGCAACTTCCAGCTCCTCTTCATCAAAGACCTCTATCGTAGATACCACATTCATATCTTGTGGTTTATTCATAGACCTACATATTTTAAACTTTACCTTTTTATTGTTGAGACTGAAATTTAGCTCTCCACTCTCAACATCAACCAATGCTCGACCTATGGTCAAAAATGACCTTCCCAAAATAAGGGAACCTCAAAATCTACTTCGCAGTCCAGAATCACGAAGTCTGTCGGAAAAATGAAGTTGTCCCCTTTTACAAGCAACACATATAAAATACCCACAGGTCATTTGACTATTCTATCTACCGCCATCAACCTCATCGCGGTGGATTTGGGAATACTTAAGCTCAACTGTGTGTAGATGGCTAGCGGTATCAGATTTATACTTGCCCCTAAATCACACAGGGTTTTTGCAAACTCCAACGATCTGATTGTGCATGGTATAGTGAACGCACCAAGATCCTCTTTTTTATGCACCAGAGATCTTGTAGCAATAGCACTACAATGATGAAGATTACCGCAGGTTCAAAATTTACAGCTCTTTTCTTTATGACTAAGTCTTTCATGAACTTAGCATAACCTGACATCTATCTACCAACGGGATGTTCACTGATAGTTGTCTCAGCATGGTGATGAATTTTGCAAACTTCCCATCTTCAGCTTTCTCCTTGAGTCTTTGGGGGAATGGAGAAAGCGGTATCGATATTTGTTGTAAAGGCAAGGTAGCCTCGGCTTTTGTTTCTTTTACCTTAGTGGGCCTCACTGTTGATTTATCCACTTCTGTATCATCTACCTGTTCAACTTCAACTTATTTTTCCTCATTCATGCCTATACTCTGTTCCTACTCATTACCTGCAGATATTGAATCATTAAGGATCTTACCACTTCTGGTAGTGATGGCCATGCACTGCCCATCTTTCTTAGGTTTCTGAATAGTGTCACTTGGTAGTGCACCATTCTTCCTCGAGTTTTGTGATGCTGATAGTTGTCCCAACTGTTGCTCTAGCTGCTTGTTTGAAGTGGTGTGAGAATCAACTAGTTGACTCATACTGGAGAAATCACTCGTCATGTCTTTCACACCTGCATAAGTTGATTCAACCTTTTGCAGCACCTTAGCCAACATATCCTCTATTTTAGACCCGCTAGAACATCCACCTACTCGATATGTATTACTTGGAGGCACATATACACTACTGCGGTCATTCCTGTATCCATCTCCGTTCTACCAAGTTCTGCTCTCTGTTTCCTGATCTTTCATATTGCCCATCTCTTGGGTAGCTCCGACCTTGATTTCTAAAATTATAACCTTGGTTTCCCAAGTTATTATTCTAGAAACCCCCTGGTTACTCAAGTATTTGGCCTCCTCATCTAGATCAACATCTTGATGTTCATATCTCTGAGATGCACCGACAGCATTCACTTTCCCTGGACCTTCCATGATGTGCTTTGTGAGCAAATCCATCTGAGTCCTCATGTGGGCCATGTCTTGGTCCCTTTCTTCTTCTTGCCTCTTTTGTTCAGCTGAAAGCTCGAATGTGAACCCAAGATCTCCGACTTCAACATCTCTTGAGTGCCATGCTCTATTATTCTTTGAAACTTCATCCATTAGCTGCATAATTTCTGGAAATGGCTTCCTCATGAATGAACCTCCACACACTGCATCAACAACAGGCTTAGTGACATAATTCAATGATCTATAAAATGTCGTTTTTAAATGTCTATCACTAAGACAATGGTTCGGACACTTCTTCAGCTTTTGGCTGAATCTCCACCATGTATCATGCATTGCTTCCCCTGGTATTTGTTTGTGTGCACCTATCTCATCATTCATATGTAGTTCTTTTGACTTAGGATAGAACCTTTCCAAGAAGGCTTCTTTCAGTTAAGTCCAAGTCCTGACTGAATCATTTGGTAGTTCATTCAGCTAATTGGTTGACTCCTCATTGAGAGACAACGGAAATAGTCTCAGCCTCATAGCAGTCTGACTAACCCCAGGAATTTCCTGTGATTTGCATATCGTCACGAAATTCATTCACTGTTGGATGGCATCATCACCAGGTGCACCTCTGAACATACCCTTCAAGTTTATCAGCTGAATCATCGTGCTAGTGATCGTAAATTTCACACCTGGAGGTAATTCATGTAGCATTATTGCACTGGTGGCTCTAGTTCCATCTAAGTCTAAGTCATCCTCTTAAAACACCATCTGAGTTGGTTGTTGTGCTCGACCCCTTGAAGCTAGTGGCTGTCAGTGAGGAGGAGATATCTCTTCTACTCCTTCATGCTCCTCCACCACCCTAGGTGGGTCATTCACAGCATTCCGCTAAGCACCTCTAGTGTTTGTCTCAGCCTCAAGTCCAAGTCTCTGCCTTTTCGCCTCAAGTTCATGTGCATTTACCATCTTACAGATAGTTTTTCTCAGTTTCGGATCGTAAGGAATCAATGGAGCTATCTTAATTCTAGTATTTGGCATGCAGTGTTGAACTTACCTGTCAAAGACACAGACAAAGAACAAGGCGTAAAATTAGGAAATATAACTACAATATGAATAATTGCTAGTAAAATATTTCTGAATTGAAATTCCCCGGCAGCGACGCCAAAATTTGATGTGTCCAAACTTACACTTGAATTAAGAAGTATAAACGGTCGAAGTTAATTTATAGAACTCAACGTGAGTTGAGGTCGATCCCACAGAGAATTTCTTTACAGAAATAGTTTCACTATCGAGTTTATCCAACTGTTGTGATTATTTCCTAAAGAAAGCGATTACAAAATGTAAAAATGGGTTTGGTTGTAAGGTTCAAGTAACCAATTTTGTTATAAGATCCAGATTAACACAATTAACAAAGTTTTAACTTCAAGGTTGTGATGATAAATGAATGAATCCAGGGTTGCGTTTCCCATGGCGTTATATCTAGTGTTGATTCGTGAATGAGTTTCAGGTGATATATTCTTTGCAGATTACAGGCAAGCTAAATATATATAACACATCTCAGTCTTGTGAGATAACTCACACTCAAATCTTCTCAGTCTAAGAGTGTTATCATATTTTACCCTTGCCTATTTTGGTGTCAAAATTCTCTTCTCTCGAACTTGAACTTTCCCTCCAAATCAATAGATTAACTCAACTTTTTCCTAACTATCGATTTCCTCTCGAACAATTGATAGATACAGGTAAGTTCTAATGTGTGCACTGATTAGAAAGAATGAATAACGAAAGTCAAATTATGTTATGCAATTATGAATCACCTTCTACTCGTTTCATGATTATACACTTAGATTTTTGTCATAGTTTCCACAACCCTAGTTGTGGTGTTTAGCCATTCATGCTTTTAATTGAACAAGCACAGATAAGTATTGAATACATTAAGAAAATCACTTACAAAGATTTGCAAATTTAAAGAACACTTAATATTCAAAAACCAAACCGAACTTCAAGTCTTAATCCAATGTTAATCGATAAAATTCAAAGTAGAGAATAATAATAAATTCATCTCTCGTTCCAGATATGACGAGATAAAACAAAAATTAAACCTAATTAATTCAAATAATCTGACTAAAAAGTGTCCTACTCGAAGTAGAACTGACTTGTCGGGCTGCTTCACGGACGACATGACGGTCCGTCATGAGCTTCACAGTCTGTGAAGCCTGTCGTGGTCTCACACTTAGACAGTGTGAGACCCCTTTTCTTGAACTTCTTCACGATCAGCAGCACGAGCTGTTAGGAGGACCACGGCTTGTCTGGGTGTCCGTGGTCATTACTTGGCCAAACCAAAACATAACTCCTCGAGGTCTTCCCACTGATTCACCTTCACGATCAGCATCACAAGTCATCATGAGGACCACGGCCTGTCTGGGTGTCCGTGGTCCTTACTTAGCCATACCAAACTTAGCTCATCAAAGCATGTACACTGGAAATTCTTCACGAACTTCAGGACGGACCGTGAAAGAGACCATGGTCCGTCATAGTCTCTGTGGTCTTGACTTGATCAAACTCAACTTGCCTTGATGACACTTCTTCATCTCCACAAGCCTCCAAATGGCTCTTCATCGTGACCACGGCCCGTCTGAGGCACCGTGGTGTATATTCCAGGATCTTTTCCTTCTTCTTTCTATTTTCCACGCAAGTGTAAACTTGTCTACACATTCAACAAACACATCAAATCCTACACAAATACACTCAATTCTAGTACTAATTCTTAGTCGTGAGCATCAAATGTGCCAAGATTTCACAGCACATCATCTAGCATAAAAATTAATGGGCTATCACACGGAAGAGAAGAATGTGCAAAGTCAAGAACAAATATTTTAAAAAAAATGATGGAGAATCAAGATATACGTAATACACCCCAACATCTGGTATCAGTTGGTACTCAATCTACTAATCACAACAAAAGTATAGGGTACAGACAAATATATAGTATCATCTCCGAACATAAAATAAAGACTAGTCCAATCAAAACAGGACGAGAAGGACAACTTTGAATGTCAGGAGCTCACCCCAAGTCTTTAATCCAAAGTTGCTCTGCACGATACACACGTCAATGGTTCTAAGGACTCGTAATGGGATATATAGGGTGCAGAAGTGTAGTGTGAGTATCAAATATATGGTACTCAGTAGACATGGCCGACTAAGCTCCAAAGAAAAAACAAATATAACTAACATGTAGAGAAGAAATACACATTACAAGCAACCAAAAAATAAATAATGTGTGATAAGGGGATGAAATAAGATGAAGGGGTATGCAATATAAGATGTAGATAGCAAAGGCAAAGAAACATACCCAGAGACGCTATCCAAATAACCTAATCAAAAAAAGATTCTACTACCAAAATTAAATAAAAAGGGTATACTAATAATTTCTACCACAAAACATAATAATAATCAATAAACAAAATTTAATCCAACTCAAGTATAAAAATACCAATATAGAAGGAATCAACGGCCCTACCCAAGCCAATCATAGAAATCAAAAATCACCCTATCACAGCTACATAGTCATAATCAAATAATAACCTAACGGGACCCCATAAGTCCGGAAGGTACATAACAACAAACATAATCCAGTCGCCCCTCCCCCCCTTCCATAAGACTGGTAGATGCAAACAACAATCAATTATACTAATGATATGTAACGCATATGAATTCAATGAAAACCAATTATGCCCTAAGTACCAAGTGTCACACAACCAAGTATATATACCTACCTTCGACCCCCGACACACAAGGTGGAACCCATGGGTACACCTTTCCTCTTGCTCAACGTAGACCATGGAATTGACGAAACCGTGATGGACTCAAGAGATCCGTATATATTGTTCGATCCTGACCCCAGGTCTTCTAGAATCGATTCATCTCAAATTTGTTTCGTCATGATACAGGAGATACATATGACCAGTAAAATGTAAAAAGAGTCGACATCCACTTCGACAGATCAAGTAAGTATTAAGTTCATTCTTAATGCATTTTTTTTCTTAAAATCCATTTACCGAGAGTAGAAGGGGTGGTACAACTCCCATTAAAAGTAGTTTTAAGGGGAAACAGTGCAAAACAAAGCCCTTTGATAATGATAGTAGAAATCAATGCTTTACTTGGAATTCAAGTGGTTAGCAACCAAAGATACTGAATAACATCTATATAAACTTAATATGAGCATAACAACTCACGAAATGAAGGGAAATATGAAAAATTACACAACTAGAAAGGTAAACCGAGAATCTTTACCTTTACCTGAAGGTAGTTCTCAAAGTATACTACGAACAACAAACACCAACCTAAGGCTATAAGAAGCAACTAAGATTTTCCTAAGCAAAACTGAGATAAGGAACAATGTCTTGACTAAGGGTCGATTCTAGGTGAATCCCCAAAATATCAAAGCAAACCCAAGTTACATGCACAACACAAGAGTAACATTCTAGAGTAGTTACAATAAGGAGCAATTATGCTAACTAAAGTATCCTTAAGAAGTGTAAAAAGTGTCGACATCCTCATCGACCGAAAAAGTAAGTAATAAGTTCATTCTCGATTGCATTTTTTCTTAAAATCCATTTACCAAGAGTAGAAGGGGTGGTATAACTCCAATTAAATCTAGTTTGGGTAAAAGTGCAAATCAAAGCCCTTTGATAATGATACTGGAAATCAATCCTTTACTTGGATTGTACCACAAAACATGTATCAATGCAATGAAGGTCACGTACTAGAATAGAAGATTAGTAAGTAGTAGAGGGTTGTTTTTGTGTTTTGAGGGTTTAGGCTTGTTGGTGTTTCTCGTATTATTCTTGCTTAGCTATTACCTTTTGTTGTTTAATATGTTTTGACTATTGCACTAGTTTATTGTTCTTGTTCTTTTCTTGTAGGTTTTGCACTGCTTTTTTTGTTAATGTTATGTTTTCTACATTATTTCCTTCTTTTTTGTACTTAAATTTGTTGCTCCTGAGCCAAGTGTCTTTCGGAAACAACCTCTCTACTCTACTTCTACGAGGTAGTTATAAGTTTTGCATACACTCTACCTTCTCCAAACCTCACTTGTGAAATTTCACTATATATGTTGTTGTTGATGACTATCATTTAGACCCCATAATCCTTTTTTTAGAGACTCGTTTGGTAGGAAGTATTAATTAAAATAGTCCATGGATTAAAATTTAGTCCAACAAAAATATTGTTTGGTTACATTATTTAACTTAATCCCTGGATTAGTTATACCTCATATGAGGTCTTATTTATCCTAGAAAATGGTGAGATAACTAATTCAAGGTTTAACAATCCTTGGATAATACCCCTAAATGACTAAACTATCCCTCAATTCCTTTTCCTAATTTTCTTTGTAATTTAATATCTTTTTTTAATTATATTAAAATAGTTGTAAATGTTCTTTTTAATTCTCCAAATTCATTCAATGTAATTTGATGATTTCACAAACTAATATTTTTTTCTCCATGTTTGATTTGCTATGTTGGGTTGATTTTTTTTAAAATGTAATTCATCGATTGACCAATTGAACTATTTTTTTTGTTGATAAGCTTCATGCATTGAACAATTTAAGTAGCCATAAATCTATGTTAAGTTTAAGGTATATTTGACCAGCAAAAACTTAGAAATACACCATGCTATCAAGGATCTCTGTAGTGACACATCACACCTCAGAATTTATAATATATATATATATATATATAGTATTTTTAACTTGATTAGTTAAATAAAATAGGAAATTTCATAATAACTCAAGAGTATAATGGGAAAGAAGCTTTTTTTAGAGTCTTAAACTAAACACAAAATTAGGTGGGAAGCAATAAGTCAAATGCTTGATAAAAGCTAATTCCTACATTAATAAACTTTGCATTACTAATCATTGCATTACCAATTTATGGTCACTTATCCCTGCATTATGCATCTTTGTACTAAATTTTCTTCCCTTATATGTGAAGTAAGTAATATGCTTAAACTACATTTATGATAGATATTTGGATATTCAAAAACAAATAACAATGTTAAGTTAAAGATTGCCAAGAATTCTTTAGGTCATGTGATATTTATATCTCATGCTAAATCAGTGCAAAAGCCGCAATCAAGTGGAACATAGCGTGTGCATGTAAAGCACTTTATTAATAATAATAATTCAAAAAATTGCTTTTGAAAAAAAAATGGTGTTTGGCTAATTTATTTAAATTGTGTTTGATTGGTCTTTTTTAAAAAGCCCTTTTGAGAGTCAAATTAAGAAAAAGAGCAAATATCAATATACTTTTAATATTAAGATTATTTTATAGAGATAAACTATATTAAATATCTATTATAAGAAATTAAATTAAATTTTTATTATTAAATTAAAATGTACATATTCAAATTTATAAAATAAAATTCTTAAATGAAACTTAACCAAACTTATGAGATATGCTAATTAATTAATAAGTGATATATATATATATATATATATATATATATTGATAAATATGTATATATGGAAGGGATAATTTAGTCTTAAAAAAATTCTACTTTTGCTTCTTTTTTTTACGAAGCAGAAATTTTTAACTTCTGTCCAACGGTAAAAAAAATATTTTTACTTTCATTTAAAAACAGTTTTATTGGTTTGTCAAACGCTTAATTTAAAAAAAAATAATCAAAATAAGTGTTTTTTGCTTCCCAACAACAATGTCAAACAGGCTCTTAAACTAAGTCATGGGTTTAGTTGAATATCTCAACTCCTAATTAAGTGTTTAAATTATACAATTTTAGTTCCAAATTCGAAAATACTTTACACGTGCTTTTATTCATATATTTGATAGTTAAATTAACCACATAAAATATGTCATCTCCAAATTCCATTTTGTGGAACTACATTGAGTATATTTTATTATTGTTGCTTTAACTATATGCATCAACCTCAAGTAGAAAACGATAAATTTTATGGTTTAGTGAGGCTAATGAATATAACTAAAAGGTATGACATTTTATGTGATTAACTTGATTAATTAATTAATAGATGCCTGAGATCCAGATTAAAAAAATCAAAATTTAAACAAAAATATCTTATTGAAAGACTTTACTAGGAGTTGAGACAGGGACGACTCTACCCTTTGAAATATAAAGGACTTGCCTCAGGCCCCCCAAATTTGAGGGCCCCTATTTTATTTTATTATAGCAATACTAGGATTATTATAGATTATTATTAGAATTTTTTTGTACTGTTTGTCTTACTTTTTTTAAAGTTTATTTTAAAAAGTATATTTATATTTTGTCAATTTTTTAATTTTAATTTTTTATATAGTATGTTTACGTTTTTTGCATATTCTACATTTCTTTAATTTAAGATTACAAGATTCAAAAGTCTTATTTATTTTCTTAAACTTCAAACTAATATGTCAATTCAAAACCAGACAAAGAAATTAAAACGAATAGAGTATTATTAATAGAAAAAATACAAAAATTCATATAAAAAAATAAAAAAAACAACTTTGCATCTGAAATTAATATTAAATAACTTTGCATTTTAAAAAATTAGAAGAATAAACTTTGAATAAATTAAAAAATAATATATGTTTTTTTTAAAAAAAACGGCCTCTGATTCATTTTTGGATTTAGGACAGGGTTAGAACTGCTGTGTAATATGAGGGTTTGGACGAACTCAATAACTTTTGAATAGATCCTATATTTATACCATAGAAATTCAATATAAAATGTACAGAAAAGAGCCTAAAATACCCTTGAACCATTGGAAATGGAATAAAATTACCTGACATCCACCTATTGGCTCCCAAATACCTCTAACATCCACCTATTGGCTCCCAAATACCCTTTCATGCTCCTTTGAATTCAATATTGACCACTTTTTACAGCGGATTATCATTTAAATAATTTTTAAAATACGTGACGGCCATCTATTGGCTACAATTTATTTACTTAAATCAATTTACCAACTCTCCCATTATACCCGATCCAAATTGACTACGCTCGACTCAAGTTAACTATACCCGACAAATTAACTACACCTGCCCCAAATTACATTTACCACACTGATTAAAACAAATGCATCCTTCCTTCCCAACATTGCACTTCCTCTTCCAACCTTACTTCCCCAATATATTTGCTTACAATCTCGAAAAATACTACCTAAATACTCTCATGTTGCACCAATTTGGGTCGGGTGTGGTTAATTTGAGTCGGGCATAATTAATAATGGGTGAGTTTGTAAATTAATTTAAGTAATTAAATTGTATCCTATAGATGGTCACCATGTATTTAAAAAAAATTATTTAAATGATAATCTACTATAAAATTGGTCAATATTGGACCCAAAGATGAATGACAGAGGTACTTGGGAGCCAATAGGTGATGAAAGGCAATTTTGTACCATTTTCAATAGTTCAAGAGTATTTTAGGTCATTTTTTGTAAAATATATAATCATTGCGTGTGAACACACAAGAAAAGAGAGGCAGACGGCTCAATAGTAATTGAACGCTCAACGAAGGCTCTAATTTCATAAGACATGAGTTCGAAACCACCTGGGCAAAAAAAAAAAAGACAGTGCTTAATAAATATGCTCTATCTAAAAAGAAAAAAGATCTGCCCATTAATTTCTTCTCAATCATTTAAAAAAGTTTTAAATCCAAAATTTATCTATGGTTCTAATTTTTTTGGGTTATTGAGCTCATTGCTATAACCAATTGTCAGAATTTAGATATATGCTCTCTGATATGTACTGTGCAGTCTTCTTAGTTCCTCTTTGACAGTCCCTTCCCCCTTTTTCATTTGTTTACATTACACAACAATTTATTCAAAAATTATTTTTTAATTTAATTCTATGGTTGTTTTACATTTTGATAATTAATTATATTATTGTTTGCTTCTCGAAATTTCTACTTTTCAAAGCAGAGGTATTTCATAATGAAACAAGTAAAAGTTTTGTTTTAGACCCACAAATATTAATGTGAATTTAATAATAATAATAATAATAATATATATATGGAGAAAAGAAATTTAAGTAGTTCATCGCTTTTTAAAAATATATATTATATATTGATATTTGTTCTTTAATTTGACTATTGTCACATTAGCTTGAGATCTGTTTCTTTTTTAAAATTTAGAACCCGCAGACATTACATCCTGAATTCACCTCTGTTTTAGGCAATTAATGTAATTGAGCCACTCCTGAGTTGATGTGTTCAATTGGAACAAAACTTAATCAAAGTGCTTAAATGAAATATTCTAAAAAAATTAAGAAACTGACTATATATTAAGCTTGCTTTAAATCAAACACTTACGATTCCTACCTTACATAATGGTATGCTTAGTTAAAGTTCAATAATGTTATTACTGAAAATTGGTATATCTTATTAAGTAATTCATGTTAATTTCATATTTACGAGTTTCGAAAGATATGTGTTGTAAAACATATTTACTTCTTTTTAATCAACAGGGCGAATAAAAATATTCATATCTTTTTCAATAAAATAATTATATGTTATAATATACTTAGTTATGAATATACTTACTTGGAATCGTAAAATTAAAATTTTCCTAATATAAGAGGTATATATATTTAACTTTCAAATATACAAAATAGATTCAAAATTGATTCATCATATTATAGAAATATTTAATGTAATTAACTCAAATAAATATTAGGTATGGAGTATGGGGACCAGGGGACCAAAAGTGGGTCAAGTGGGTTCATATGAATTTTCTTTGTTGAAAAATAATACCATTTATATATTTATATTTAATCAATTTTTGAAATTTTATATGTATGTATTAAATTTTGACCCCATTTAGCACTAGTGTGATGCTTAGCCTAACGGTGAGGTGGATTCATTTTGTCCAACCAACTGGAGTTTGACTTTCGCTTACAATATTGTTTATTTTATTTTATATCTTAAACTCACTTCGTGAAAATTCGGACATTTATCATTTTCTTTGCTCGATCATCATTTATGATATATCATTGGTCAAAGATTCAAAGTTTTTAAATATCCCAACTGTCATGAAAATATTTATTTATCTTTAAAAAGTCTTGTTGGGTCTTAACTAAACGCTTTCAAACATTTACATCCCAAGCAATTGACCACAGTTTATTTTATTCTTTTTCTTTGTCTTGCAGTTTTCTAAAGCAAAGCCTTGTATGGTTGGTGTGACAATACCAACATGTTTAACTTTAAATTAGATAATTCCAAAGCAGAGAGTTTAGATGCTTCTCCTTATATCATATAGGCGGAATGATTCAAGAAATTCTTCTACTTGTCTCAATTTGATATCTCATTTTTTATATTTTTTTAAAGTTTTTATTTAAAATATAAGCCTATTCAAATATAATATATATTTTGGACACTTTTGAATACCATTAGCTAAGTTTATATGATATTTATTTTGCTGGATCGGATATAATGTATAATTACACGTCTTTAAAAGTGATAGACTCATAAAATTTTGAATTTTAAAAATATTAAAATTATAATGAGAGAATGATGATATATGGGGGTGAAATCATTTATGCCCCAAATTTTGCTTTAAAAATTAAATTCTGATCCCCCTTAATTATGACATTCTTCCTCTTATTTATATAATAAATCAACGAATTTTGTTGTCATTAATGAAATATTCTAAATTAAGAATTTAATACTCCCTCCGTCCTATTTTATATATCATCTCTTTTTATAAATAGTTGGTCCATAGTACTTGTCATTTCATAAAATCAATGCATAAATTAGCCTATTGTTTCTTTTTTACCCTTGTGAGTTATTAGCATTGAAAAATACATTTGACCAACTTAGAAAAGTTAAGTAAATGATTCATGTTCATTGGTTAAATTAATTAATCAAAATAAATTAATTCATATTCATTGATTGAAAATTTGAGTTTCAAAAAAATTAAATAAGGGTAGAAGGGTAAAGTTACATCATTTCTTAATGCAAGTGCAAAGTAAAAAAATGGCATATAAAATAGGACGAAGAAAGTATATTTTTTTGATCGAAATTAGGTATTTAGATGAAATTTTGAATAGTACAAGGACTGAGATATCAAATCGGAACAAGTCTGAGAATTTCCTAGATATATCATCCCGCCTATCATATAGAATTAAACATACTTCCTTTCATTTTGATTTGTCCCTAATTATTTATTCACTTTTTCTTTTTTAGTTATCCCTAATTACTTGTTTATTTTGACAAATTAAGAAATGACAAGTTTTTTTACTTATTATACCCTTAATTAATTACTTTGAAAAAAATAGAACTTCTTGAAAATCTCAAATTTTTAATTCATTTAGGGGTCGTTTGGTAGAAAAATAAATAACGCAGGGATTAGTAACGCAAGGATTAATAATGCAGGGATTAGTAGTGTTGGGATTAGTAATGCAGGATATATTTTTTATCAAGTGTTTGGTTCATTGTTTCTCAATTCATCTTGTGTTTGGATTAAAACTCTACAAAAAGCTTCTTTCCAATTATACCCTTGAATTATTATGAGATTTTCTATTTTATGTAATCGGGACAAGATAGATAATTGTCGGACAATATTATTTTTCTATGGCCTTCTAACTAACTAGGAGAAGAACAATTTTGTTGTCATGTTTGCTATTTTTTTACTTGAATTATTAGAGGGTAAATAATTGTCATCTTAATATATTAATTACTTAAAAACGTTAATTTTCAATTTAGAATAGATAGATCATCTACTTTAAAACTGAAAAGAAGGTAAACAATAGTAAAATTGATAAATCATCTACATTTATACATAAAAATTGCAAGTTGTAGTTTTAATATGTATGCAATTTATAAATTGTTCAAAATACAAATAATTAGAAACCACATATAAATCAACAAATAATATATTCAATTAAAATCACAAACGTCATGTGGTGATACATTCGCCTTTTTCAATTAGTTAATGTTAAACAACTCACATTTTAAATATTATATTGATATGTATTACATTTATTTATCAACAAACAACTCTCTCTAAATAATAAAACTTGTAAGCTAATTTATTTAAATAAATTTACTAGTACAAATATAAAATATAAAATCGAGAAAATAAATAAAATGATTTTAGAGATATTTTTGTCTTTACATAGATAATCTCATGGTATTAAATCCAATGTATTACTAATACCACCAAATGGAAGGTATTAGTAATACATTCTATAATACCATGTAAGGTGTATAATTAATCCATGGATTAGTTATTCTTAGGCCCAAAAATTCTACCAAACATAGTATTAATTAATATCATACATAATACATGGACTATTTTTCCTAATACTTCCTACCAAACGACCCCTTATTTCATAATTAATAGGGGTAAACTGATAAACTCACTATGTCAATAATTGTTTTCTTAATTGATGTGTCAATTCAAAAGTGGACAAGTAATTAAGAACAGAGAGAGTAATTTTTATAATATAAGTTAATTAAAAGTGAATTATAGAAAATCTTGATGAATTCATTACTTGAAAAGTGAGTATTTATAAGAGTCAAATGTAGAGTAATAAGAGATTATTATATGATGGAAATGAAATGGAAGTAATAAGATATGGAGTGTGACAGATAAGTGCTTATCTGTCTTGTCATGACTACTATATAAACCACACAGTCTCCTCTGCCTCATTAACAAGTTGATAAAAAATGTTTCGATATTTTTTCTACATTTATTTTCTTGGGTTTATAATATCAATTTTATTAGGAACATCAAGAGGTTATGACAAACAAGTTTTGGATGAACAAGAAGCAGATCGTGTAATGGAGTTACCTGGTCAGCCACCAGTGAGTTTTAAACAGTATGCTGGATATGTTACTGTCAATGAGACCCATGGAAGAGCACTCTTCTACTGGTTTTTTGAGGCAACTACCAACTCCAGCAAAAAGCCCCTACTTTTATGGCTCAATGGAGGTCACTCACTAGTCACTATACACAAATTCATTTCATTGATATTTATGTTACTATGATATAATCTTGCCTGTTCTATTTCTAGATAGTGTTTTTAATTGTCTGGGTACACAATTCATCTTTTTGGTTATCAAAACCTTTACTTGTGGTGAGGATTCGATTAGTAATTTCCTTCTGTCCAACAATTTTGCATACATCTTGAGAAAAAATAAATAATATTACTTCTTGAATATATATTAAATTTTATGTTTTGAGAAATGTATTATGCATTGAATAGTGATAATTGATATTAAGGATAAAACAAACACAAAAGGATAAATTATCTTTTAATTTTTTTAAATCAAACAAGTATTGTTGGACGATTATTTTTAATTTAGTAGACGGGTAAAGGGAGTAATAAATAAATATTGGGAATGGAGGTTGAACTTTATCATAATTGGCCATGAGAATTTTTCAAACAATTTGAAAAATTATTTCATTTTATTCTAATTTAATAGTGTTTGACTTTGAAAATTCTAAATACAATTTAAGTTGTATTTGGAATTTGGAATACAGCCAAAACTTTGTTTTCCACTTCTTTACTTTTACTTTTTTCATATTTTAAGTTATTTTGTTTTTAAAATTCTTGATTTTTTTATTTTCATAAAGTAACTCTATTAAATTACATTCCATGTTCAAATAATATTTTATACTTTTAAATTTTAAATATCAGCCGTAAAATTATGGCAAAACACAACTTTAACTTCAACTTCTAAATTCAAAAGTTTCAAATAAAGTGATTTTTTTTTTGTTTTCATGGTCAAACTTAAATATGATATGTCATTGTCTCCAGCTATATATGCTTAGAAACAAAGATAAGCAATGAAAGGATACTAAAACATACTCAAAAGGAAAAAAAAAAGGTTTTTCCAGGAGAGGAAAATGATTATTATTATTCACTTACTTTTTATCTCTTTGAACTGAAGGAAAGAGTGATTAAAAGTTTAACTACAAATATATGAAAATCAATGTATTTTTTTTCTAGTTTCCTCTTTGTTTTTGCTTCATTATAAAAGTAAAAAAAGGACATATTACAGAATTTTAATAGCTCTGCTGGTTAGTTTGTTAACTTTTTACCTTATTGGTGAAGGTTCAATCTGGACCTTGTAATCCATTTCCCTATTTCACCTTTCCTATACATACCCCTATGAAAATAAAAATTTCAAAAATAAAAGAAAAGAGGGACAAATTGATCATCTTGTTTTTATTTACTAAAAGGATCATATATAATCAATGTATAGTTGGTATATAGTACTCCTTTTGAGATTTTTTTTGTTCAAAATAATTGAATTGTTCAAAGTTGAAGAAGGATATTTGAATTTTTTTTTCATATTTACCCTTTCCTTTAATGAAGTTTGATATTTTCAAGTAGATAAATTGTACTACTTGCAAAGTCAAATTTATAAGAAAAAATCCTTTTGGCCAGAATTTAGCCAGAATAGTAAAAATAACATATTTCACACTAATAGACGTTATGTGACTCTTACTTTCAGGCCCAGGATGCTCCTCAATTGGGTATGGTGAAGCAGAGGAGTTAGGACCTTTCTTAACACAGAAAAATAAGCCAGAGCTCAAGTTGAACCATTTCACTTGGAATAAAGGTAAATAAGCAAGAGCAATTTATTAATAATATACACCATTATCAAATAACTAAAATAATGTTGTAAATCAAATCCGCAGCCGCAAACCTATTGTTCTTGGAATCCCCTGTTGGTGTTGGATTTTCATACACAAACACCTCCACTGATATCAAAGAGCTTGGAGACACTATTACAGGTAAACAAATTAATGGTTACTTACTTACTTCTTTTTAATTCCAAAAGAATTATTTTACTCATCTTTTTCCTTTTATTTATCAGCCCAAGATTCATATAAATTTCTGGTCAATTGGTTTCGAAGATTTCCACAGTTCAAGTCACATAAATTCTACATTGCTGGTGAAAGTTACGCCGGTAAATATACACATTAATTTCAAACATCTCTTTTTATAAATAAATAATGTAGTGATTGAATTTAATTATCCAGGACACTATGTTCCCCAGCTAGCAGAGCAAATCTTTGACAACAACAAAAAACTCAAAAAAGAGGATCGCATAAATTTCAAAGGATTCATGGTACGTACGTGTTTACTAACTCAATCGATCAAGATCACGATGTTGTATGTCTGTGTCATTACTGTCTATGGAATTGCAGATAGGGAATGCATTGATGGACGATGAAACAGACCAAAAAGGAATGATAGACTATGCTTGGGATCATGCAGTGATATCAGATCATTTGTACGATTCCATTAAAAGAGTTTGCAATTTCACCTTGAAACCTGTAGGTGATGACTGCGACAATCTTCTTAATCAGTACTTTGCTGTTTACAAAATCTTAGACATGTACAGCCTTTACGCCCCCAATTGTGTTAACAGCAACTTCAGCACACTTCCAAACTCCTTGTCAACAATTGTGAGTATCTTATTATTTAGACAAAATTCTTATCACATATCATACTATGGTTTAGTACTAAAAATTGAAACATGTAGGAAGGATGGCTGAAAAGACCAGCCGGGTACGATCCTTGTCTCTCTGATTACACAGAAACTTATATGAATAGACCAGATGTTCAAGCTGCACTTCATGCAAATATCACCAAAATTCCTTATCCATGGACTCATTGCAGGTCAGCAAATTACCCGCCCTTCATCGATCTTTTCTTTTTCTTTCCAAAAATCACTTGCCATTAGTGGCGTAGCCACAGCCACCTTAGAAGTGGCGGACCCAGGATTTTCGTTCAGAGGGTTCGAAAAATAAAAGTATAAACGTGTAAATAAGCTTTTAGAAATGGGAACCTTGATTTTTTTGAGTTTAAACCCCACTTTTAGCACGTTTTTTAAAGTAAAAAAACACTAAAATTTGAAAAACAGAGCTGAAGATTAAAAAAAAAAAAACTGATTTTTGGGTTTAAAACCCCACTTTTAGCACGTTTTTTTAAAGTAAAAAAACACTAAAAAAAATGAAAAACAGAACTGAAGATTAAAAAACAAAAAATGAAAAAAATAAAACGTTTTCACGGGGATTCGAACCACGAACGCACAACTTAATTTTAGGGGGACTTAACACTGCACCATTAGCTTCTCTTTGTTATTGAGGGGTTCAAAATATATATATCTACAGAAATACAGAAAATTTACTTTATATATATAGTGTATTTTTTTACCGAGAGGGTTCGGGTGAACCCCCTAAAGACCACGTGGGTCCTCCCCTGCACCCCAGATGTCCAATTGGACACCCTTCGTCGAAAAATTACATTTTATATATATATTTAAAGGATATATATTTAAAGTTGGACACCCTTAACAAAAGTTATGTCTTTGGTGCAATGGTAATGAGTGTCTATTTGAATGAAGGAGTTTTGGTTCAAACCCCCTATCACAATATTTTTTTTATTTTACTTTAACAGTCACACATCATTATTCTTGGACATTATTAATAAAATTTCTGACTCGCCATTGGCCATTACCCTTATTATTATTAGTTATATGACTAATACCCATATTATTTTTGCAGCAATAATATCTCATTTTGGAGTGATGCACCATTTTCCATGCTCCCTACCATCAAGAAACTAATTGATGGTGGTCTGCGCGTTTGGGTCTATAGGTACCTCATAATTAATTATGAAAAGATTTATATTGAAGGAAAAAAATGTAAATCAATATTAAATTCTCCATTTATATTTTAAATATCAGTGGAGATACCGATGGTAGAATCCCAGTCACTTCTACAAGATTAACTTTGAGAAAACTTGGATTGAAGATCAATGAAGATTGGACTCCTTGGTACACTAACAATAAACAGGTATATTACTAATAAATAAATATTTTTAAGTGTAATTAATTATATTGGAAAACTAATGTTAACATGTAAAATGTTAATAGGTTGGTGGATGGACAGTTGGCTATGATGGATTATATTTTGTAACAATAAGAGGGGCTGGTCATCAAGTTCCAACATTCAAGCCAAAGCAAGCTCTACAACTAGTTAGACATTTCTTGTCCAATAAGAAGCTGCCATCTGCTCCATTTTAGCATTTTTATGTTGATCCCGAGGGTAGCTTATTTTATTGTCTAATATAAGTAATTTTTTAATCTCATCATACCAAAGAAAAAGGTTGTCAATTTAGATTCAATATTCCAATGTATGGAAGTTATGGAAAAGAATAATAGAAAACTCACATGTTAGTTGAAACATTTCTCTCTCTACATTGTATATATATTCAACTCTAACGAATAGGGGTGTGCATCGGTCAGTTCGATTTTATGTATTATCGGTTTGGTTTATTGGTTTTTAGTTTTTGGTTATTAACGGTTTGATTTTCGGTTTACCCAATAAAAAAATGCTCATAAAATAAATTTATGATTTCTCACTTCTCTAACAATTTGACACGATACAATGAGACAAGCAAATCAGTTGTAAATGCATTGATATAGTGATACAAGAAATTTAATGACAAATTGCAACAATAAGAGTAAATGTAGTAAGAAGTCTACAATAACATGTTACTGTAACACCCCAGAAAATTTTCGAACTAAGACTCGAACCGTTCTTCGTAGTGAGTGAGAATTTTACCAAGGAATTTAAATTTTCTTAAGTATTAAAGCCAGGTCACTAGATGTAGCACCTTGAGTTCCAAAAATAACTAAATTGGAAATAACAAAATCTAAAATTTTACAAATTATGCTTAAGTTATGTGTTTTGGGTCAACTTCAAACGACCATAACTCTCAGTATAGAATGAGTTAGGTAGACTACATGATAGATAATGAAAGGTCTTTTAATTATTTTTCCAACGCCATCGAGTTTGCTAAGTTTTGAGTTCGCATGAATGAGATTTTGGTATTTTGAAGTCAAGCTGTCCAGTTAAGGAAAGTTACCCGAAAATAGTAAGGGGTATTTTGGTATTTTCCTTACCAAATCAGATTTAATTCATTTTTAGTAAGATTTTAAGGGTCTAATCCTATTAGTTTTAGTTTTATAATCCTAATATACGCCTAGGGTTTTAGTTGAGGGTTCAAGAAGAGAAAAGAGGAAAGGATCAAGGCGTTCGTCGAGGTTCTTGAGTTTTGTTGCAGATTTTCGCCATGGGTTTGATCCCTAAGAGGTATGTAAGCTTCCATAGTGTTGGGTTCGTTCACGCACACGCCAATCATGATTAATTCAGCATAATTTCATATTTTTGAAATTTAAAGATTTAAGTTCTTGATGAGTTCTTGACAAGTGTTCTTGATATTTCCTTATTGATTATGTTTGATGTAAGATTCTACATGGGTCAACTTCAATAGACCATATCTCTTAGAATATAAAGATTTACGTGAGCCATAACTTATCCAATTAAAGTTATTTGAATCTACTTTCCAACGCCACCAATTTCGCGTCAATCCAATTTCTGAGTAAAGAGTTATGACTATTTTAGTAACCTATACAGTGCTGTTACGAATTTAGCCGACGGGAAAACATTAAAAAGGGTTGTTTTTATTTTTTTACCTCCAAGAAAATCCTAAAAGAATTTCTTGACTAATAAAAGGCTAAAAACAATCAGATTTTCATCTTTTAATCCATCATTCTCTTCTCTCTCAAACTTTATGGCAAAACCCTAAGGAAAAATCAAACTAGAAGATTTCATTCAAGATTCAAGATTCTTTCAATCTTTTTCAAGATTCTTCTTCAAGGTAAGTCTATCTCCAAGAATTCCATTCTTTTCAACTCAAATTCCTCCATACAATTATTAATCACTAATGAAAATCATAATTCTTGGCCATAGAGATTTCAAGAAACTAATTCAAGAATCTCAAGAAAAGGTTTTCTTGATCGTTTACCTTCAAGCTAGGGTTTCAAGGCTTCTAATCAAGTTCTTCTTCAATATTCTGCAAGAACCTTATTCTTCCAGGTATGTAAGGCTATTATAGTGTTGGACTAGTTCGTCCTCACGCCCTACATATACTTTCAAATCAGTAAAAGAGAAATCTAGAATTCTACTCCTAAATTTGAGTATTCTTGAGATAAGTTGATTTGAGTTCTTGAGTTCATGTTTCTTTTAAAAATTATATTCCTAATTATTAATTTTCTATATTTTTATTGAGATCCTTGAGTTGATTTGTTCATGTCTATAATTCAACATGAACCCTATTTTGAGTTATAAATCTTGAGAAGTTTTTCAAAGCCAACACTTGAGTTTTAAAAAGAGTTTTGAGGAAGTAAGTATGAGAATGAGAAGTGTCGTATACACGAGTTTCATATTGGTATGTAGACCCTCGAGTCAAGTCGTTCATGCCCATAATTATGCATGAACTTCATAATTTGAGCATCTTTGAGAGGAGTAGTATCTTCAAGTTCTAAATCTTGAGTATTGAGTTCCTAATCCCTTTTGAGATTTTATACCTAATCATGGGACTATTACATATTACCCATGGATTCCATGAGTTGAGTTTTTCATTCCCATAATTCCGCATGAACCCTATGAGTTGAACATTCTCCAGATGAGTAGTATCATGAAGTCCATGAGTTGAGTTGTTCATGCGCATAATTCCGCATGAACCCTCTGAATTGAGCATTCTTGAAATAAGTTGTATCATTGAAGTTCTTGAGTTCTGAATTATTGAGTTCCGAGTATTGAGTTCTATGTATGGTTATTGAAAACCTTGAATTGAGTCGTTCACGTCCATAATTCGGCATGAACCTTATTTTAGGAAGTCTTTTTACAAACGTTTTAACTTTTTTTTAAGACTTAAGCTTTGAGTTGAGTAAAGAGTAAGAGTAAATTTCATTTTCTTTAAAATGATATATGGGTACTAAGTATTCCCAAGAGTAAATATTTTCACATATAAGATGAGAGGAAATTGAGATTTCCAAAAGAGTTTTGAGCAGTTTGAGTACCATCTCTTTTAAGAGAAAGACTTTTGAGTAATTATCTCAAATCAAAGAAAAAGTTATGTTTTTAAACATATGAGCTGAGTATTTTGGGAGTAATTGAGCACCGATATGGGGACGAGTTTGAGTTCAGATAATTCGCGTCTCCATAAACCATGTAGTCATCATGGGTAGAAAGGATAATATTTTTTAGATGATTCCTTAGTGCTTTTTAGCATAGAGTAGTGGATCCACTTAGTTAAGGCGTCCTATATGACGGCAAAGTATAGGACAGCTCTGGCAACGTGGGCAAGACGCTGTATCATCACTTAGGCTCATAGTGATGGTTACCAGTTAGAGAAACTCCCACAGAGTTATATTTTATTTTATTATATATAAATTGAGTTGTTATTGTCACACCCCTTTTTGCGCACAGCGGCGGTAGGGTTTTTCCAATTTAAGTGACGGTATTGATTAGGGATTGTTTTATTTATTTTTTTCGGAGTCGCCACTTGGAATTGAGTTATGGTGTTCCAAGTCACCTTTTGTTTAATCCCTAGTCAAAAGGAAATGACTCTTTGTTTGGTCTGCGAACTAGAAATTCGGGTAATGAATTATGTTGACCGAGGGGAAGGTATTAGGCATTCCTCTAGTCCCGTGGTTCTAGCACGGTCGCTTTTATTGACTTATACTTATTTTAAAATTATTATTTTTTGGATATATTTTTATAGACTACAGTTTCGCTCACATTTTTATTGTTGAACTTTTATTTGGTCTTAACCTAGATGCGTAACCGCATTCTTGGTCTTGACATTTAGATGTATACCTTAGAAGCATAACTGCTTTCTTCTCTCGAATACATTATACCTAAAAGTCTTTGTCTACAAATTTTAGTTTAAATTTAATGAAATTTAATTACTAGAATGATTCGGCCAAGGTGCGTCACCGCATTCTTGAATTTCTTTTAGCATTTCAAAAAAAAATGTGTAACCACATTCTTTATTGAGACTATTTAAAAAATATATGCTATGCTCATTTAAAGTTTAACAAATTTTAATATTTACTTATTATTTCAAGGGCCTAGCAATTTCCTAGTGAGCCAGATAAAATAAACAAACAAGACATTCATCGGCCCAACTACACTCTTAGTAAGAACCATCTCGATAAACTCTCAACGTTGACATGTTTTCCCCATACGAGCGACAAAATTGTAATGAACTAACTAAGTTAAAATCACATTTAATTCTTACTACCCACGAACCTTTTTAACATTTAAAGACACTCAAACTAAGATTTTCTTACCTTTTTTTCAAATTATTACCTCAATGTCATATTTATCATTTTAACAGTGTATCCAAGTTTTAGATTTCATTATTCATATACTAAATCCTTGTATCATGTTAAATCAAAACATAATCAATTATATATCAACTCATGTATTAATCAATAACAAAAATGAGATATAAATGGACCTTTAAGCATACTACAAACAATTACGATGTTATATAAAATTTTATTATAAATACAATGATATAACACGTTTAATATATTTCAATATTATAATGAAAAAGTTAAACAAACATAAAATTGGAGCAACTTCATAACATTGGAATCAAATTTCATATAATTATGAAAATCAAATCATACAAAAAAAAAATTAAATATTACCTCTTGCAAAAATCAATTCACAAAAAGGAAACAATCCTAATAAGGAACCACGAACTCGAAACCACAAAAATGAACCTCGACCTCACTTTTCGTTTGTGAGTAAAAGTAAAAATATATATATATATATATAATGTGAGGGGGTTGTGGGAATTTTTTTTCCGTGTGTGTTCTGATTTTTTGGTATTGCTGTGTTGTTGTAGTATCTGGGAAGTGGGGTTATTGTGTGGGATTATTTTTTTTGCTTCCTTTTTTCCTTTCTGTCCGTCTCCTCTTCTCCTCTCTGTTGTTGTGTTGTATGTTAATATATATAGGGTGTGTGGTACGTATAGGGAGTAGTACGTGTGTATGGATGAAGTGGTGTAGTATAGTGGTGAGATGTGAGGGAGTTGTGGGGTAGTGTGGATGATGTGGGGTTATGGGGTGAGAGTGAGGTGTAGTATAGGGGTAGTGGGGTTAATTAAGAGGGTAATGGGGGTGATAAATGGGTAGTTTTAAGTGCAGATTTTTTAAAGAAATATAAATAAATTATTTAATGTTTAATGATAAAATTAATTAGTTTTTGTTTTAAACAATAAAAAATAAAAATATTAAATAACTAACCTAAAAATACAGTTAAGAAACAACAATTTATTTATTAAAATTTAAATTAACAGAAAACATATATTTTTCGTAACTTTTCTTTTTTCTTTTTAAATAACTAAAAATAAAACTTTACCAAAAAACGTGATTCTATTTTTGTTGTTTTAAAATCTTTTAAATATAAACTTACAAAAATACGATGAAAAATAAAATATTTAATGTAGACTTAGAAGAAATATTCAAGGACTAAAAATGGTGTAAAACTTTAAGTTTGGTAAAAGAAATATTCAAGGACTAAAAATGGTGTAAAACTTTAAGTTTGGTAAAAAATTACGTGTCTACAGTTATTGTATTATTCAATATACTGAGTTGATTTCTACTGTTTTAAAAGTTTTCCATATATTGCATGTGTATTATTGCTTTATATTGAGTTGAGTATCCAGAGTTGAGTATCATATCTTTGAGCTGAGTATCTTATCCTTGAGTACTTCTGAGTTGAGTAAGTTTGAGTATCCTTGAGTATTCCTTGAGTTGAGTAAGTTTGGAAAGAGGCAAGTATGTTTTCTTTTTATCAAGTTCAAGCTTATGTTATGCTTTAGAATTCCCCTTACATGCTAGTACATTCCACGTACTGAGCCATTTGGCCTGAATCCTTTCATGATGCAGATACATGTATTCAGGGTCATCAACAGGAGTTTCGTAGATACCACATGGAGTTCGAGTTAGCTATGGTGAGCCTCCTTGCCTCCAGAGGATATCATTTACTTAATTTTCAGTTTTGTCAGGATGTCGTGGGTTTCATCTCGACTTCCATCTTTGTCATTTAGAGGCTTCATAGATAGACAGTAGAGTTTGAGAAGTCTGTATCATTTGTTTTGTTAAATATTTTAAAGACTTAAGTTGCCCATTTTGGGGCGAGTTGAATATATTATATTATTCAGAGTTTTTCATTTGAGTTAAAGCTTTGTATTTCAGTTTCATGAATTTTTATTCAGTTTTTAAAGCTTTGTATGATTGAGTTAGTCTTCCACTTGTAGTCAGTTAGGATGAGGGTTCGCTTGGGGACCAACAATGGTTCTTGAGTGCCGGCCACGTCTAGGGTGTAGGCTCGAGTCGTGACAGTTACAACCAAAACATAATATGAAATTTCTGATGTGAAGTAGAAGTGTGTAGACTGTAGTGTAGAGTATTGATATAGTGTCTAGTTATGTTAAATTATTAATATTTAATATTTATGAAGGGTATAGTAGTAACTTACTATCATCTTAATGGGTTATCGGTTTACCCAATGACCCAATTCAAAAAATTGATAACAAACCGATAACCCAATAATTTTTTTTCTAAAAAACTATTAAAAATCTGTTAACCCAATAGCAATGATCCAATAACATTTTTTTCGGTTCGGTTTTCGCACACCCCTACTAGCGAACTCTTATTAGTGGCCAAGTTACACTTTCAAGCACAATCGTCTTAGCTAAATTTTACAATTAATTTCACTTTAAGGGTGTGTTGGGTAGGAAGGAAAACATTTGTTGAAAAATATTTTAAAATTTTCTCATGTTTGGTTGGATTAAATGTTTTGGAAAATATTTTCCAAATTTTTTCATCAAATTTAAGGAATATGATTGCCCTTCAAAAATTAAGGAAAACATTTTTCAAAATTCTACTTCATCCTTAAATTACAATATTTTTTACTTACCCTATTCCATATTTCGTTGACCCATACCTAATCCTCTCCATCCAAAAAAAAGTTAATATTTTAAAATTTTCTTAATTTTAAAATTTCAAATATTTATTATTTTTACCTCAATCAACTCCTACCACCACTACCGTCTCCCCCAACCAAAAAAATAGTTATTTTGAAAAATAATTAATTTTTTTTAAATTTCATTTTTATCTCATCCCATACCCTAACACGGGGGGGGGGGGGGGGGGGGGGGGGGGGGGGGGGGGGGGGGGGGGGGGGGGGGGGGGGGGGGGGGGG
>JAJOOS010009040.1:0-58649 GCA_029582725.1 Solanum chiquidenum
AAAATTTTCAATTCACAATCAACAAACACAAACTAACAATCAAATAATCCCTAATTCAAACTAACAATCAAAAACCCTAAATCATTCACTTACTAACTAACAATCAATCAAACTAACAATCAATAAAACTAAGTATATTAGTACTCCAATTTTGAGATACTTCAACTAAATAGAAACAAAAGTAATCTTTTATGCAAAATAAAGCGGGAAAACTGACATCAAGAGGTCGGTTTTTATTGTAATTCATTTTTTCCGGGAAAAATTCCGACCTCCAGAGGTCGGAATTTGGTTTTCCCTCTTTATTTTGCATAAAAACCGACTACTTGTAAATACCGACCTCCATTTGAGGTCGGAAATTTTTAGGTCGGTATTCACTGTTTTTTTAGTAGTGATGTAATGTCAACTACTCCTTTGAGTGTGAAACAATCCCTACTTGAATATGCTGATTGACTAATATTGATATCTTTCCATTGACATTATAATTGACATATTGCATCCCTAATCTTCTTTTGTACCTTTGTATCTGTCTAGAATTTTGAAATGGCTCCATCAAAACAATCATCATAAACTTGTGATGTCTATGAAGAATTTGTACCTTATGAAAGGCATGTTGTGTTCTAACAGACCTAATGTTCCAGAATAGTGATTTGTAACTCTCCTTTAGAACTAGATTTCACCACCCTCATAATTTGAATTCTTGTAGGTAAAGTAGTAGTTGTCTCTCATTTCTCCTTGATTTTTTGTCACTTTTGATGTCACTCGAGGTGATAGACCAACTACTTTACTGAGTTGTTGTATGTTTGAGTAATTTTCCTTTTCTTCTCTATCCTCTACCTCTGGCCCCTACTCTGTTATTGTAACTTCTGTGGATGACATTCCAGGCTCCTCATGCAGACAGTGGTGTGAGACTAACTCATGCAACTTTTCCATTGGATTAGACTTACTAATAAGAAGCCACTTCCTGAATTTTCTATCCACCCTAGTTCCTTATTTTTGTGTTTAGGGATATTTTACTAGTAAGAAGCCATTCCCTAAATTGTCTATCAACCCTTATTGCAGCTTCATCTGATTGCACATATTCATATTTCCTCTTCTGTTCTTCCTGGTGTTCTTCTTGCACTGGCTTTCTAAGTTCAGGGTGAAGTACCCTACATTCAATTTCAGCATGTCCAATATTTCAAAACCATGTCATATTGAATATGAATTTTCTCCACCCTAGACGTATTATTTTCTGCATTCAACAGTACTTCAAGTTCTACATACTTAGGAAAATCTACAAGTAAGTCCACCTGACCCTTGACCCTAGCACAGCTTGTAACACCGCTAAATAATAACCAAGAGTCGTATATCGATTTACCATTGGTTAATTACTACAATATGTTTTTCTCTCATTTTGGGAACTTGAAATGTTGTGATATTTGCTAACTTGCTTAACATAAATTGTGATCGTAATTTAAGGAATTGTATTGGAGTGTTTATGTAATATTCTAATTAGAATTATGTATAACTTTAAAAGGAGGTGAAGGATATATATAGGTGTATATGTATGCATTTTGGGCAGCACACAACTATTTGGGCAGCACCTTGAAGGACAGTTGTACAAGGGATAAACATCACTTTTGTGACTATATATTTTCACACCTCCTTTAGTAAATTCGTTTTCCTCAAGTCTTACAACCTTAGAAACATATCTAAACATATTGTTCTTCAAAATCACAAGAGGAAAACTTTGTCCTTTTGGCTGGGATTCGAGACACACCCTTCTCTTTGGTAGGTGGTAAAATATGTGTTTGAGCTGGGTAGTGTGTAGTATTTTAAGCATAACTTGTTTTATAGAACTTCCTTTACAGTGAATAAATATGATTTGGAAATATAATTTGTATATGTACAACTCTTATGTTTATGTAAAACTCTAATTTAGCTTTTATGGATTCGAAATATGGGACGCAAAATAGGACAAGTTCTGTCCAGATTTCAAAATTAGAAATCCTGTATGAAAAACTGTTAGTGTTTTAAATATATCTTTTTGTACAAAATATATTATATTGTGATTCTTGTTTGTTCTCACCCTGAAGATATGTACCTACATTTTTAATGAAGGTTATAAAGTCTAGTTTTGCCATTTTACTTTTCAAATCTAAGTTGCGACATGAGGTACTAGGCTGGCCAGAATCACTATTTTGGGAGCATAGTCGTATTTGTACAGGCTAAGCTTACTTGTGATGATAATCCTATTTTACTTCGATATTATTGAGATACTAGGAATTAAAGAAGTTATTTAATTGTATTTTTAAGGTTGTATATACTCGTGAACAAGTTGAGGACCTTGATACGTTGGTTGGTCTATGGTTTGAACTCGTGAAGTTGTGTTGGGCTGTTTCTATGCTAAAGTATTGAGGTTTGTGTATAAACTTGTACTTGTAATCTTTTTACCTGTTGGTATATCTGAAAACTTATCTTGGTACCTTGGTTACCTCTTGTCACTTTGCATTGTCGTGTTGGTATACTTTAAGTTATTAAAACACTTGTGTAACTCGCCCACTTGTACTGATTGTTTGATCACCTGGCACTCTTGTTGGGACCTTGTCCTTCTTGTGGCTATGACTTTGTCACTATTGGCATGCCTCTTGATTCGGATCATTTGCCATCTTAACTCTGGATTTTTAGTTTGTCTTAAGAATGAAAGTTGTCCATTTTAAGTACGAACTAGAAAGCCATTTTTAATATGATTCTTGATTATTGGGTTTGACCCTTCTTGATACAGGGTGTCGGCCCTTCTTGATACTTGTGTATGCTTGGTGTGATGACATGATGTATATATTGCGCGAGCCTTGTTATTGAATCACTTGGAAAATGGTGCTATGAGCGTTCTTGACATTTGGATCTTTAAATATCGAACTTGATACTCTTTATATATTGTTACTTGATTTATTTATTATGTTTCAATTGTGCTGCTCATGACTTGAGAAAGTTAACTTGGTGAATTTGAGGGCTCCGAACCTATAGTTTTTACATCACTAAGCTATATGCTTAGCGATAGTTGTTTCTATCGTATGGAATGATCGAGAGGAGGCATGAAGCGGGCCATTGGAGATGGAGATTTTGAGAGCTTTAAGGAAGATCACATTTGCATATAGGCATCTATATTTTGTATAAACCTTAGGACTTATACATAATCTATGTGTTGTATATTTACATGAAATTTTGAGGGCTAATCTGATCATGTCACCGTGGGTTGTAATATAAGTATGGCTATACATTTTGTTCTTTTGGGGTGTGTAAGCCCAAGTCTTGTAATATATTAAATTTACCACTAATTTTGAATGAATGTGTGAAGCATGAACCACCTAGTTTGGGTACTCGGAAGTTGGTAATATTCTTTTTATATCATTTTTACTAGTGTGAGGACAATATATGCATAAAACTCTCGTGAGTTATTGGCTTATATTATTTCGGAAGGGTCGCTACAAGTGTTGGTATCAGAGCCTACGTTTGTGGTTCTAGGACTTTTGCGGTGAATTACTTGTATACTTGTTCACTTTCGAAAAAGGTTCTATTTGGATTAATTGTTCACTTACATGGTTTATAATATTTTTATCACATGTAGAGTGCACATGCATCATGTACATGTGCCTAAGGCAATGTGATCTTCCCTTTTGAAGGAATTAAGTTATGGCCTCTTCTTCTGACCGACCTATGGAAGCTACTCGTGAAGGTTCGGGTACCTCTGTTTCCCAACCTCATGCACTAGAAGAGGTTGGAGAACCTTTCTCGAATCAATATGTTCCCCACACTAGTGGGTCTGAAGTGGGAAACCATCACGGTGTAAGACCTGGTTCACATCCTCACATGAGTCGTGGTACTCAAGCCATGAATCCTCCTTTTCAACAAATGGCTGAGTTCTTCGACCACATGGCTGAAGCGATGCATGATCCCAACGGGATTAACTTTGAGAAAATGAGAAAAATTAGTGGAGTGGAGTTTAAAGGCACCGTTGATCCCACGGATGCTGAACAATGGCTGGAGCACATGGAGAGGGTATTTGAGCAGTTAGAGTGTTCAAATGTTGCCAAATTTAAGTATGTTATTTCACTATTACAAAAGGATGATTACGATTGGTGGGTAAGTGTTCCAAATGCCAAGGTAAAACCTCATGTTCTTACTTGGGATGATATTCTTAAGGAATTTTGTATGAAGTATGTACTACCTGCTTATTGTGATGCAAAGAGTAAGGAGTTTTTGAATTTAAGGCAACGAGACATGTCTATTGCTGAGTACCAATAAAGGTTTCTAAGGCTCTCTCATTATGCTGGAGGTATTATTAAAGAGGAAAAAGACAAGTGCAGGAAATTTGAAGATGGTTTAAATGATTCCATTAGGAAGAATGTGGCGATCCTGCAACATGAGAACTTTTGTAAGTTAGTGTCTGCTGCTTTTACTTGGGAACGACTTGATAAAGAAGAAGCTAGTCGAAATGAAAAAAAATTTAGAAAGCCTAGATCATATTTTGGAGGTCCATCCAAAAGGGGAAGGTTTGATATTTCTAAGGCTGGTAGTGTTAACAGGCCACCCCAACAAAAGCAAAACATATCAGAATTTTCTACAGCTAGCACTCCAAATTATGGCCAAGGCAAGCCTCGCGTTCCCACTTGTCCACAATGTGGAAAGAATCCTTGTGGTACTTGCAGGAGAGCTTCTGGTGCATGTTTCAATTGTGGGAGATTTGATCATAAAGTGAAGGATTGTCCTAATCCTAATAATGCTCCTTCCTTGAGAGTTGAAGGCTCAGTTCATAAGCCTTCTATTAATCCTCCTCAAACTAATGAAGGTGCAAGACCTAAAAACACCCAAGCATCAGGTGCAAGTGGAGCGAATAAAGCTAGTGGATCAAGGGCTACTGCATGCGCTTATGCTATGAGGCAGAGGGCTGCTCAAGATGGAAAAGACGTGGTTGTCGGTAAATTTCACTTATTTGGCTTATGTGTGTTTACATTGTTTGATCCTGGTTCTACATATTTCTATCTTTGTTCATCACTCGTTCTTCCTGAAAACGTGAAATCTGTGAGACTTAATTTTGATGTGCTGGTTGAAAGTCCTTTGGGTTATCAAGTTGCGTGTAATCGAGTTTACCCAGATTGTCCCTTCGTGATTCAAAACCTAGTCTTCCCTGCTGATTTGATTGAAATGCCCTTCAAGGATTTTGATGTTATTATCGGGATGGATTGGTTTTATAAATATCATACAGTGGTAGATTGTAGGTCTAAGCATGTGACTTTTAAAGATCCGATATTTTCACACATCATTGTACAAGGTGAAAGATCATTGACATCTAGTATTATTTCTGCGGCCTTGGCAAGAAAGTTGATGCGTCAAGATTGTGGGGCATACCTTGCTCACATAGTTGATACACAGTTGGAGAGTCCTTGTATCAAGGACATACCTGTTGTATGTGATTTCCCAGAAGTCTTCCCAAAAAACCTTCCTAGATTGCCCCCGAAAAAAGAGATTAAATTTCCAATCGAGCTTATTCCTGGATCTACCCCTATTTCTATCACTCCTTATAGAATGGCTCTGGCAGAATTAAGAGAATTGAAATATCAATTGCAAGAACTTCTTGAGAAAGGTTTTATTCGACCTAGTGTTTCTCCTTGGGGAGCCCCTATTTTATTCATAAGGAAGAAAAATGGTACTCTTAGTCTTTGTATTGACTATAGACAATTGAACAGAATAACAATCAAGAATAGATATCACTACCAAGGATCGATGATTTGTTTGACCAACTGAAGGGTGCTAAAGTATTCCTAAAGATTGACTTAAGGTTTGGATATCACCAACTGCGTGTTAGAGAGAAAGATATTCCTAACACTGCCTTTAAAACTCGGTATGGTCATTATGAATTCTTAGTGATGCCATTTGGATTGACAAATGCTCCTGCGGTATTCATGGATCTAATGAATCGAGTATTCAAGCCTTATCTTGATCAGTTTGTGGTTGTTTTTATAGATGATATTTTAATATTTTCCAGAAGTAGTGAAGACCATGATAAACACCTCCGTATTATTTTGCAAATTTTGAAGGAGAAGGAACTTTATGCTAAACTTTCCAAGTGTGAATTTTGGCTTGATGAAGTGACGTTTCTGGGACATGTTGTATCAATCGAAGGCGTAAAGGTGGATCCTAGTAAGATACAAGCATTTTTTAATGGAGACCTCCCAAAAGTCAAATTGAGGTAAGAAGTTTCTTAGGCTTAGCAGGATACTACAGAAGATTTGTGAAAGGCTTTTCCATTATCGCCTCTCCATTGACTAAACTCTTGAAGAAGGAAGTGAAGTTTAATTGGAATGACAAATGCCAAGAGAGATTTGAAACTCTCAAATCCTTGTTGACTCAAGCACCTATACTTAATCTACCAATTGAAGGGAAAGAGTATGTAGTATACATCGATTCTTCTCACAATGGTCTCGGATGCGTTTTGATGCAAGAAGAGAAGGTTATTTCTTATGCCTCTCGGAAATTAAAACCGCATGAATTGAATTATCCTACTCATGATCTTGAACTTGCTACTGTAGTGTTTGCTTTAAAAATATGGCGGCATTAATTGTATGGAGAGAAATGTCATATATTTAATGATCACAAGAGCTTAAAGTACTTGGGTACTCAGAAGGACCTAAACCTTCGACAATGTAGATGGCTTGAACTCATGAAGGATTATGACTGCACGATTGATTATCATCCAGGTAAAGCCAATGTGGTTGCAGATGCCTTAAGTCGGAAATCCTTCGCAAGCATTTCTTTGAGTCCTTTACCCTTGCTTCTTGAGTTAAGAGCCATGAATGTTTGTTTTACACCTGATTCAAATGGTTCAGTTATTGCTAATTTGCAAGTAAAGCCAATATTACTTGAACAGGTGAAGGAAGAACAAAAGATAGATGAGAAACTTGTAAAATTGACCAGAGAAGTTCAAAATGGGGAAAAACTTGATTTTACATTAACAAAGGATGGTGTCTTATTTTATCAAGATAGACTATGTATCCCTAATGATGACAAATCGAGGAGAGAGATACTGAGTGAAGCATATACCTCACCATATGCAATGCATCCTGGAGGTAAAAAGATGTACCAGACCATCAAAGAAAATTATTGGTGGAATGGTATGAAGAGAGACATTGCGGAGTTCATTTCTAAATGTTTGGTTTGCCAACAAGTAAAGGCAGAACATCAGGTCCCAGTTGGTTTACTACAGCCCTTGTCGATGCCGAAATGGAAATGGGAGAGAATAACTATGGACTTTGTTTCTGGACTTCCTCGCACCGAACGAAATCATGATGCAATATGGGTGATTGTGGACAGGATAACCAAGAGTGCTCACTTCTTAGCAATCAGGATGGATTACTCACTTGAGCGTTTAGCCGAATTGTACATTAATGAGATTGTAAGACTACATGGGATCCCTATGTCCATTGTATCTGACCGAGACCCAAGGTTTACATCTAGATTTTGGGGTAGCTTGCAGGAAGCTTTAGGTACTAAGCTAAAATTTAGCACTTCGTTCCATCCTTAGACAGACGGCCAGTCGGAAAGAGTGATACAAATTTTGGAGGATATGTTTCGAGCTTGGATTATGGAGTTTGAGGGTAGTTAGGACAAACACTTGGCTTTGATAGAATTTGCTTGCAATAACAGTTATCAATCGAGTATTGGAATTCCTCCCTATGAAGCCTTGTACGGAAGGAAATGTAGGACCCCTCTTTGTTGGAGTGAAGTTGGTGACAGAAAAACTTATTGGTCCTGAAATTGTGCAACAAACAGAGGACAAGGTAAAAATTATCAAGGATCGTCTAAAGATTTATTCGGATAGACAAAAGTCATACGCTGATCTTAAAAGGCGTGACATTGAATATCAAGTGGGAGATAAAGTATTCTCTCCATGGAAAAAAATTATGAGATTTGGCCAAAAATGAAAACTTAGTCCCTGATTTATTGGAGCTTATGAGATACTTGAAAGGGTTGGACCAGTTGCATATAAATTGGCTTTGCCACCTAAGTTAGACAACATCCACAATGTCTTCCATGTTTCTATGCTCAGAAGATATCGTTCTGATCCATCTCATATTCTTCCAGTTGAATCTATTGAGGTTAATCCTGACTTGACGTATAATGAAGAACCTATCTTAATTCAAGCTCGGGAAGTGAAGCAACTTAGAAACAAGAAAATCCACTTAGTAAAGGTACTTTGGAGGAACCATTCGGGAAAAGAAGCTACCAGGGAGAGAGAAGAAGACATGAGGACCCAGTATCCGCACTTGTTTCGGGGCTAGTGTAAAGTAAATTTCAAGACAAAATTTCTTTTAAGGGGGAGAGAGTTGTAACACCCCTAAATACTAACCAAGAGTCGCATGTCGATTTACCGTTGCTTAATTACTACAATATGTTTTACTCTCATTTTGAGAACTTGAAATGTTGTGATATTTGCTAACTTGCTTAACATAAATTGTGATCGTAATTTAAGGGATTGTATTGGAGTGTTTATGTAATAATCTAATTAGAATTATATATAACTTTAAAAGGTGGTGTAGGATATATATATATAGGTGTATATGTATGCATTTTGGGCAGCACACAACTATTTGGGCAGCACCTTGAAGGACAGTTGTACAAGGGATAAACATCACTTTTGTGACTATATATTTTCACACCTCCTTTAGTAAATTCGTTTTCCTCAAGTCTTACAACCTTAGAAACATATCTAAACAGATTGTTCTTCAAAATCACAAGAGGAAAACTTTGTCCTTTTGGCTGGGATTCGAGACACACCCTTCTCTTTGGTAGGTGGTAAAATCTGTTTTTGAGCTGGGTAGTGTTTAGTATTTTAAGCATAACTTGTTTTTATAGAACTTCGTTTACAGTGAATAAATATGATTTGGAAAGATAATTCGTATATGTACAACTCTTATGTTTATGTAAAACTCTAATTTAGTTGTTATGGATTCGAAATATTGGACGCAACATATATTAAATTTGTACAAAATATGTTTTGCGGTGATTCTTATTTGTTTGCGACCTTAAGAGATGTACCTACATCTTTCATAAAGGTTATAAAGTCTAGTTTTGCCGTTTTCCTTTTCAAATCTAAGTTGCGACATGAGGTACTAGGTTGGCCAGAATCACTGTTTTGGGAGCATAGTCGTATTCGTACAGGCTAAGCTTACTTGTGATGATAATCCTATTTTACTTTGACATTATTGAGATACTAGGAATTAAAGAGGTTATTTAATTGTATTTTTAAGGTTGTATATACTCGTGAACAAGTTGCGGACCTTGATACATTGGTTGGTCTACGGTTTGAACTCGTGAAGTTGTGTTGGACTGTTTCTATGCTAAAGTATTGAGGTTTGTGTATAAACTTGTACTTGTAATCTTTTTACCTGTTGGTATATCTGAATACTTATCTTGGTACCTTGGTTACCTCTTGTCACTTTGCATTGTCGCATTGGTATACTTTAAGATATTAAAGACACTTGTGTAACTCGCTCACTTGTACTGATTGTTTGATCACCTGGCACTCCTGTTAGGACCTTGTCCTTCTTGTGGCTGTGACTTTGTCACTATTGGCATGCCTCTTGATTCTGATCATTTGCCATCTTGATTATGGATTTTTAGTCCATCTTAAGAATGGAAGTTGTCCATTTGAAGTACGAACTAGAAAACCATTTTTAATATGGTTCTTGATTATTGGGCTTTGACCCTTCTTGATACAGGGCGTCGGCCCTTCTTGATACCTGTGTATGCTTGGCGTGACGACATGATGTATATATTGGGGAGCCTTGTTATTGAATCTCTTGGAAAATGGCGCTATGAGCGTTCTTGACATTTGGATCTTTAAATATCGAACTTGATACTCTTTATATATTGTTACTTGATTTATTTATTATGTTTCAATTATGCTGCTCATAACTTGAGAAAGTTAACTTGGTAAATCTGAGGGCTCCGAACCTATAGTTTTTACACCACTAAGCTATATGCTTAGCGATAGTTGTTTCTATCGTATGGAATGATTGAGAGGAGGCATGAAGCAGGCCATTGGAGATGGAGATTTTGAGAGCTTTAAGGAAGATCACATTTGCATATAGGCATCTATATTTTGTATAAACCTTGGGACTTATACATGATCTATGTGTTGTATATTTACATGAAATTTTGAGGGCTAATCTGATCATGTCACTGTGGGTTGTAATATAAGTATGGCTATATGTTTTGTTCTTTTGGGGTGTGTAAGCCCAAGTCTTGTAATATATTAAATTTACCACTAATTTTGAATGATTGTGTGAAGCATGAACCACCTAGTTTGGGTACTCAGAAGTTGGTAATATTCTTTTTATATCATTTTTACTAGTGTGAGGACAATATATGCATAAAAATCTCGTGAGTTATTGGCTTATATTATTTCGGAAGGGTCGTTACACATGTAGGTCGAGTCTTATTTATAGTAGTCATGTACAAGTGTAGTGGTTTCCTTATTGCTGAAGCTAATGAAAATATGAATTCCTTAATAAAAAAGGTTTCTTTTAAATCCGGAAAGAAAATCAATGTCATCGCTTCTGTTGTTTCCTCCTCTACATTAAATTTAGCGTCACAAATCAAAGGTCTCATCAAATAGGAGTAACCATCCTTAGAGAGAATGTAGTAATTAGGTTTAGACATCATGTTGATAAAATCCTCCTGCCTACTAAACCTCATTAATATGTATCTACTACTTAGTAAACCAACCTTGCAATCTCCTTTTACATAACATTGTTCGGGAATTTGAATACGAAGTTCCTAGATTTCTGGCAATTTATATGAAAATTTACCAACCACCGCATATTGTAGGTTCTCAATAATATTTATTCTATCCAGTTCTTCCTTAGTCCAAACCACCCTTGGTAATCCTTTATTGTAACAGAGCTTCTTAATCGGAATTGGGTTCTTTGTTGAGTTATTAGTGCCTGTTCCATTTTTTGCTTTAAGAATATCAACATATTGACCTAACATTGGTAAACTCTCCTCACTGATGGTAGGCAAACCTGTAGGATCATTAGGTTTAGGATTAATCAAATTTGAACGTATGGGAGCTTGTAGTATAGGGAAAGAGCAATCAGGTGACAGTGGTAACGCCGGACCAGCACTAGAAGAAGGCTGACCGGCGGCCGTATTGGCCATTTCGGTGATATCAATCAATACTGATCAGGGTTTTTTTTTCATGAGAGAGAAAAGAGGAAAAAACATTAAGTGATATTTTTGGTTCAAGTTATTTTTTTACCAAATAAATTGGAAAAAAAAACTATATATTATTTTATGCATTATAAAGGATGGAATAACTAAAATTAATAATTAAATCTTTCATAACTAACACATGTATGACATACAAATTCCATCATAATTTATCCATGTATTATTTTTCACAAATGATGATTAGTGCAACTTTTTAATATTTTATAATATGCAGTTTTGTAAAATAAAATAATTATCAACAAATTTAAATTTGTATGTGAAACTTGGCTTGTCATAAATCCTAGCGAATCATCAGGATTTATGGAAAAAATTTAACAAATCTTTAAATATTTAATCACTAATTTTAACCGATCACCAGAATTTGAACATAAAATTATGATAAATTGTCATAATTTATTGTGCAAAACTATGGCTGAAAGCTATTTTTGCAAATTTTATTGTCATAGAATCAAATATTAAATATTAATTGCAAAAATATTATCTACAACAAAACTTATTTTTTAAATTGTTACTGGGTCTGTGCTAGCACGGCAGTGGCGGATCAAGGAATTTTGTTGAGGGGGTTCGAAGTATAAAGAAGTAAACACGTAAAAATTACAAGATGAAAAATCAAGCGAGATGGGAGAAAAATATTAATTTTAGTTCGTTAAATTTAACATATATTGTCATATTGTGTTTAGGTTTTTCCTACTCTTACTCTGCTCCATCGAGCTTTTAAAATTTATAGTGTTTTTTCCTTCTATTTTGCAATATTATACTTTTATGAATTTTTTTCTAAATTTTGAATTAGTGCACATTCAATCACACGTTATTTTAAAAACAATCAAGATTCTTTAGAAAAGTGTACAAATCGAGTTACTAATATTATAGAGCATATTCCGAAGATAAATAAATGACATCGTAGATTTTTTTTAATTCATTTAATTCAATTTATTAGGTTAATCATTTGTAAAAAAAAAAATTATGAACCAATCAAATAAGTTTAGTTTAGTTTTAAGCTCTTTAGAATCGACTTGAAAATAGTAAGAAGGAGATACAATGAAACTAAGAGAAAAAATTTCAATTAAATAGATTTTATTAAAAGAATATTCACAACTTTTAAATTTTTCCATTTGATTAATCTTAAGTTACTTTATTTTATATAATAGTTTCTAATTCAATTTTAATTTTTAATAACAATCAACATGAGAAGAGAGTTCCGTAGAAATAAAATGAGTGATATAAACAAGAAGAATAAAAGACAAAAATAAAAAAAATTGTGACTAATAAATTTTAAAAAAGAAATAACATAAAAAGAAAAATAAAAAAATAATAATAATAATACAATTTTAGATTGAATCCAAAAATATTGAGGCCTTTTATTGGGTATTCTAAGCCCAAAACTGAGCCCATCTCAGCCTTTCAAAGCAAAAAAAATGTTTTAAAAAATAGCACTTACCGAGAATCAAACTCAGGACGTTCACGTTAACAATTAACCCCTCGCCAGTGAGCCACGCTACTCTTTAGTTGTTGAGGGGGTCATTTTAGTATATATTCGCTTAAAATCAGAAGTATACCTTATATATACGGTGTAATTTTTTGACGAGGAGATTCGGATAAACCCCCTAAGCTCCACGTAGATCCGCCCCTGTAGCACGGACTCAATTATATATTGCAGTTACCTCTAAATACAATCAATAAAAATTTCTGTCCTATTATTCTTAAATATCAATAATATTTTTGAACGGCAGTTAATTAGGAACACAAGATTAGATGGCACAAGATACTTCCATTTTAAAAAATAAAATTGGGTGTAAGTTCAATTCCTTTATTGATTGGACAGTTTCTATATCTATAAAAAGGTACATTATTTTTTACTTAGAGTTTATTTTGGATTTATTTTTAATACGCATTTTTAGCTTTGAAGTGTTGGTAATAAATTAAAATCCTTAACACGCAATATTGAGTTTCGAAAACACTATATCCTAACGTCAATTGATTAACAAAAGTTTTTTACCTTTTAATTTTCTATTTTACATTTCAAACAATTAGTCTCTTTTTTTTCCTCCTTAAGAATTCCATCTTTGTAGTCCCTTGGTAGCTCAAACTCACAATCGTAAGATTTAAAGTGAATGATGTTTACCATCCGAGCAACTCTCTCTTGTCAAATAAATAGTCTTGAAATGTAGACACAGTTAAAAATTTATATTCAAAACGCATACTCCATCTGTTTAAAAAAGAATGATCTTCTTTACAAAGAAACAATGACCTATTTTCTTTTTTGGCAACATTTAAATTTCAGTTTTGTACGTCACATGTTTAAAACCACAAGATTAAAGATAATTTTGATACATTTTCCATAACTTTAATTTAGGACCACAAAATTGAATAATCATCTTTATTTTCTTAATCTTTGTGGCAAGTCAAACTATATCATTCTCTTTGAAACGGAGAGAGTAACAGTTATTATAAGATACACTCGCACGTGTCCATAAACTAGTAATAAAGATAATAATCTTGGCAGGATTTTTATATCAATTTAGTCATCTGATAGGTCAAGACTCAAGTTTTATAAAATAAATATTTTACGCGAATGTAATCTTATTTCCGCCAGAATGAAGTGTCAAACACTATATAAAAATTAACTTAAAACACTAAGCTATTATATTTGTCAATAATCAAAATCATAACTCACCATAATTCCAAAAAAATCATAATGTTTACATACTCAGCATTGGCATTTGTCAACCACAAGTCTCCACCATCTGCCTTGTCACAACTCATAAAATTGTTGGAAAAAGTAAGAGCAAAAAGCTAAGTGGAAAGAAAAAAAAAACAAAGAAATGGTGTCATATGAATGTGACAACAAAAAAAAAGGCACAAATGGCTCAACCTTTATTTTCCATGTGTATTGGAACGAGCTTAACCACTAAAAATTTCTAGCTAATAGAAAAAATTAGATCAAGAATGAAAAAAAAAATTGGTAATTACCCACTCAATTTTAATTTAAATAATGTGTTTTTAAGTTTGTCTCATAAAAAGTGTTAACTTTCTCAAGATGGAAAAAACTAATTTTAAAATTATTATTTTAATTATATTAAAACAATTTTATAGCCACACCAATCACTATTTTCATCAGACCACAAACTTAATTTTTTTAATTTTTTTTTTAAATTTAGTGTCAAATTAAACATCATGAGAATCGAACAACTAATCCAAATAATTAATGCGGTTTAAATAATTTAATATGGAATGAAATGTGCACATTATCACTTTTTTAATAACTAATCAAACTTTAATCAGTGTTCCAAAAGTAATTAACTTTTAAAACTTTGTACCGTGAAAACATCATTTGAATAATCATTGTTACACCCTATACCTTCTAATACAATGTTTAACTTGTAAATAGCGACAAATTAGTGTGATATCGGGATAATAAAGTTGCAAATTGGTAACTATACCTAGGAACCCTCTCATTAAGTCATTTTAAGGGTTAGACTTAAGTTTTAGGCCAAAATGAGACTTAAATGATATTTCAAGTTAAAGTGTTCATTATGGCGGAGTTATTCAAGTGATCATGAGTATGGTCAAATTTTGAACGAGCATATTTTTTGGGGAGTTAGAAATTTTGGCACCTATAAAAAATAAAGGCCTATGAGTTCAGTTTCCATCAAAATAAATCGCTTGTCCATATTAATGGAATTTTGTCACGCCCTCTTTATCTTCAAAGCCTATGAGATAGTTTCTATGTTATTTGACAAAGAAATCATGGCACGGTATTCAAAATCCAAGAGTCTTAAGTTTTTTTATTTGTTTGAGAGTGGAAAAAGGTTGTATACCTTGAACTCATGGAAAATCCATAAGCTCATTTACTTATTGCATATTATATTGTTGGCATCATCATGCTTCTTGGTTAACTTTTTATATTAGCATACATATGATATTATGTAATAGATAAGAAGTGTTATTGAAGGGCATCGATGGAATGACGTAAGAGATAAGTAACAACGAAAGTAAAAATTAAGAGATTAACTACTATCAACTGACATTGACAAAACAGTTATACCATCACTTCAATTTTAGAAATATTTATTTATCTTAATTTAATTATTATATTTTTATATTTAAAAATTAATGATTTTTTAGCTTCTCTTTTTCTTTTTCTTTTTTAAAACACATTCTACAGATTTAAGTTTTTTCTTTTTTTGAAATAACGCTCAAATATTATTTATACTATCGACTTCAATTTGAGTATTCCTTAAATAAATTGGTTTGAGTATCTTGAATAATTTGGAATACATATGAAGGTATATGGATCAAAGTTTGTTTTAAATTAATTTTTGTATTGTCGATTGAAAGAACTAAGAAGAGAAAACATAGTCTGAAGCAATGGAAGCACCTATCCAAAAACTTTTTCATGTTAGAAAGAAGACTTGATAAATTATGAATAATTTTTTTATGAGATTAATTAATCTAAATTTTAAAAAGAAAAAAAAAGGAGCAAAAAGTTACAATTGATGATTGTCTCAAATTGATTCAATGGTGTTGATGGAGAACAAGGTGAAAATAATGAGGACACTAAAGCGGTGAAAAAATCTTCTTATCTTTGGCAACCAAAGAAAAATCTTAAACAAACTCCTATAATTAATTTAGAGTTCAAGTTACCATATCATACTCTTTTTTATTATTATTTAAAGGGAAAATGCATAAGTATCCCCCTAGCCTATACTCGAAATCCCTGAGACACACCTAACCTTTACTAAGGTCCCATTACCCCCCTGAACTTATTTTATATATAATTTTTTACCCCTTTTCAGCCTATGTGGCACTATATTGTGGGCCCAGCGCGTGTTGACTTTTTTCAAGAATAGTGCCACGTAAGCCGAAAAGGGGTAAAAAGTTAATTAAAAAATAAGTTCAGGGGGGTAATAGGACCTTAGTAAAGGTTAGGTGTGTATCAGGGATTTTGGGTATAGGTTGGGGGTACTTATGCATTTTCCCTTATTTAATTGTCCATTGTCCGTGGATATGATGATTCCTTTGATTACATTTTCTTTAAGCTAATAGATCTATAGTACTTTTCTCAAGTTAAAAAAGCTGTGTATCATATCACTATATGTGTCTTCAGTTAAAGCTCTTAGAAGTAACGTGGTATTTTTGTTACGTAGTTAAAGAAATAAATTTTCCACAATAAGACTACATGTATACAAATCATACAAATATATACTTAGTAAACTAAAAGTGATTAATTAATTAATATATTAAATTTCTCATAAAGTTGTGACAATTGGCAACAAATGCCATACATGTGTCACTTATCTCCATAGAAGAGTCATGATTAGGATGACTAATGATAATTTTGTAATTTTAAACATTATTTATGGATAAAATTATAAATTTATAATTGTATAATTAATGGTCAAAATAATTTTCTAGAAGAATCCAATTTTTCTTTTCAAAAGTCACAAAAAGTTTTGTTTCATGTGTGGCCCCACAAAATTCGTTTTATTTTATTTTTAAAAATCAATTTGTATTTGTTTGTTTATAATGATAACAATGTGAAAAATATTTATACTTTATACTCTTGACAATTTCAATCATTCATCTATGTTTATTACTAGGGAGAAGGGTTCAAAATATATCCGAACTTTAATCAAAATTACTGAAACAATCCTAAATTTCGGGGAGGACCTATTACCCGTTGCACTATTTAGTAGTGTATTTTAAAGGTATATATGTGTCCCAGGTGGACAAGTTACTATTTATAATGATGCAATATTTATGATGTCCATGTGGACAAATATATATCTTTAAAATACACTATTAAATAGTGCAGGGGTAAAAGGTCATATTCAAAGTTTGGAATTATTACAAAAATTTCAGTCAAAGTTCGAATATATTTCAGACCTTTTTTGTTACGACATGTTCCCGTCATTATAGAAAAGCCTTCGGAGAAAATTTTTGAGTCAGAAAACTTTTTGGTAGTAACTTGAAATTTCCTAACCTAGTCCAGATTTGGACGAAATAGGAGTCAGTGAGTTCTAGGAAGATCTGATAGCGAATGAGAGATCTATTAATGAATTTGATTACATGAGTGGATAGCTAAGACGTTAAGGAACCCGTATGACTTTACGAAATTGAATACGGGAGAGTAGAACTCTCGAAATTGATCTTAGTGTGAGAGAGTAGTTTGTGAGTGTCATGGGATGAAGGTGTGTTGTGAAATGAGGGTTTGAAAATCTAATTCTGAGGTTCTATGTCCGTGTAAGGCGCCAGGGTTGGGGCCGCTGTGGCGGGATAGTGGCCGCCATAGTGGGCCAGTCGCGATTTAAGTCGGAAATAAACCCCAAAAATGTCAATATTCTGCAAATTTCATTCTTAAGAGTTAGGAAACGAACCAAGGCGATTTTTTGACAGTTTTCACCATTCTTGAGGCTAAATGTAAGATTTTTACTCCCCGAATCCATTTTTCGATCCGTAGAATGTAAGTTCATGGTAATTATTGTTGGAGGAGGGTTTTGAACTGCTTTGGATTGTGGGGAAAAGCCCTAGTTGCACATTAGGATCATTATTTGGGTCTTGGATTATTGGGTTTGTCATAATCCGGGTAAATTAGACCTTAATTATTGATCCCCCGTATTGAATTGGTTGTTTGTAGACCTAGAGCAAGCGGAAAGAATCCGGAAGGGGAAGAATCAAGTTTCTTATGAGGGTTCAAGCTTTGTTCGAGGTAGGTGATGGTTGTGATTTCATGTTGGTGTGATGTATGTTAGTAATTACATCATTTTATTGCATGTATGTATGTGAATGTTGCATTATTGATCACACTAATCATAAATGAGTATGAACGAATGATTATTTGCCATGAATCAACAATTGATTGTATGATTATGATAATGTACATTGTGATTGTGATTGTGGCTTGTTGAATGGATCGGGTGTTATGTTCCAACACACTAACTTGGATCGGGTACCACGTTTCAGCGCATATATGGGATCGGGTGTCACGTCCGGTACACTAACTTGGATCGGGTACCACATATCGGTACACTAACAATTTGGGTGTGGGTTCCATGAGAGGACCATTGACTTGTCATGTAGATGTATTTTGAGGATGTGAAATTGTTCGTTGATCCTGATATGATGAATGATATTGTATATGTTCGGTCTATGCCTGTTTTATTATGTTGTGATTACTTGTATATGTTTCATCTATTGGTATAGCCGTGTGATCCTACCAGTACGTTGTGGTTGTGTACTAATAATGCACTTGCTCTTTCTTTGTTGAGTACAGGGCATCTTCAGGAAGCTATTGACAAACCTCGTTTAGAAGACAAGTGATCGATTCGAATTCAAGGGTGAGCCAGTTCTTCTAGGCTGCCATGAGTTCTCTATGTTTTAGTCCATTTCTTTTCGGACTCAGACTTTCTAGTTAGTTATTCATATGTTTAATTGGGTTGTACCCATTCCTTTAGACTTATGGTTCCTTGTTAGAGTTTTGGTACATTGACTTTCATGTTCTAGGGAATAATTTCCGCAATGTTTAGTTATTTGTTTTGTTAGACTTTTGGAGTTTATGGGAACCTCCTATTTTTCCTTTAGCATTTAAACCTGCTTCTGTATAAATGTCTTAGTTTTGATTAAGTTGTGTAGTTCTTGGTTAGCTAATTAGTATTAATGGTTCTCCCACAGGAGGGTTAGTGTGGGTGTCAATCACGACGGCCTGGATCATGACATTTTCCCCTTTATTAATACTACAACATATTCAGTATAATCCTACAATCTTCCATGTATGTAATTTCCTTTTAAATTATATATAATATTTTTTAAACATAAGTATTCATATAGTTTTATTTAACTTATTTTATCTCCAAAATAATATTTATTTTATCTTAGAAAATTGTGACTTAAATAAGAAAACAACAATATCACAATTCTAAAGAGATAAAAAAAAATAGAGTTGTTAATGTAAGAATTAAAAAAACGACAAAATAACGACTGTATAATTGTAGTTTAAGAAAACACATAACCAATTAACGGGATAAATTTTGAAATAGTATAAATATATGTGATAAAAAATTAATTTGACATAGAATTATATATCATATACTTAGGAAACTTCCACAATAGATAAACTACTGATTGACCTTCATATAGTAGTGAGTTGCACTTTTTAGTTTTGATTTCTACTTCTTGCAATCTTGAAATATGATAAATTAGTGTTATTCGTCGAGAGTAAGGAGCATATTATATATTAGATTATGAATGCTTTACAACTTAAAAATAAATGTTTTCTCAATTGGTATCAATACTATAATTTCAAATTAAGTTACTTTATTACCTTATTTATATTAAAATTTTGGTTATTATCGACAGAATATTGATAAAAAAATACTATAAAAAATAATTGTGAAAAAGCTTTAGTATTTTTATTTTAAATTTTAAAAAAAGACAAAATAGTTATAAAAACTTAAAATTTATAAATAAAAAATTGATCTAAAGTTTGTACTCACTCCATTTCGATTTACGTAATGTTTATTTGACTTAACATGAAGATTTTTTTTTGTAAAAAAAACACTTTTAAAACTTATGGTCTAAAACAAACCATAGATGTTCATATGACTATAAATCATCTTACTAAGAATAAATGAATATTTTAAAGTCAAAATATTATTAAATATATTAATACATCATTCTTTTGAAATTGACTACAAAGAAAAATATGTCACATAAATTTAAGTAAAAATTATATAAATTTTCATAGTGTTAAGAGCTACTTACATTATATCCCTACTCTTTTGCAAGATACAAAAAAATCTTAGAATTAAAAAAATTCGGATACATCAGCAGACATACAGATACCTCTGTCGTGATACATTGCTCTTCAGGAAACTTGCAGACACATAGCTCACAGATGAATCCGAGAGGGAATATGGATGTTTTCGAGAGGGGAGAGATGTATCCAAGAGAGGATAAAGATGTATTCAAGAGGGGATAAATATGTATTCGAGAGAGGATAAGGATATCTCCGAGAAGAGATAGTGATGTATCTGACAAAGGATATGGATGTATATGAAAGGAGATTTTTTGTAAATTTTTTAAATGGTAGATTTTTTTTTGAAATTATAATAAAATAAGATGTGAATTTAGGTAATTTTTTTTAAATTAAAATTGAAAAAATAATTAATTATATTGGGCCCGTGAACGGGCCTTGAATTATCTAGTATTTTAATAAAGAGAAAAGACATAAAGTCACAATTGAAGTTGTCATGGATTTTCAAAAAGACACCTTAACTTTGCAACCATCTTATTACCCCACTAAATAATTTTGAACAAATATTATTATATCATTTTTCGATCAGCCCCAGATTTTAAAAAGCAAGTGTGTTCACACATGAATTATTACATGACACTTGTTAATTTAGTTTAAAATATATATTTTTTCATTTTAAGTTTTTTCTTCATTTCTCTCTTACTTTTTGACTTATTTTAATTTTGATTTCATCTTAAATTCCACTTCATCTTCCACCCACCACTTTCAAGTGATCCCTCCATTTTCTTTCTTTTTCTTCACCTCCCACCCTCACCCACCCCACGTCAAGTTTAACCCCTCTCCCATTTTTTTCTTTTGTTTTTCTTCTTCTTCTTCTCCAGTCAAATTCTCTATTTCAGTAAATTTTTTATAAAAAAAAATTCATACTATTTTCTAGACTTGATTGAATTATAAATAACAAAACTAATTATTTTTATAAGAATATTTAAAAGTTTGAAGGCTTCATCAATTCATTTTCATATAACTTCAAAATTAGAAATGATAATCTTAAAAGAATCAATGAATTTCCCAAAAATTGAAAGAGCTTAATTGAAATCGGATAAAAAAATTATATGATACTTCCTAATCATTTCAAAATCTAATGGGTTTATCATATTGTTCGAAATGTAAGAAAATATTTAGATAAAGTTTTAAAATTAAAGAGAGTTATAAAACTAATAGTAGTAAAAAGAAGAAGAAGATGAAGTTGTGGTAAACGTGATGACATTGAAAGTGAGAAGCTTCAATGGAGATGACAATGAATTTTTGAAGAAGAAAGAAGAAAGAAAGAGAAAAAATAAAAAGGAAAAAAAGTTAAAACAAAATAAATAAATAAATAAATTTTATAATAAAATACTTGTAAAAATAAAATTATATTATTTATTTTAGGTTGCTCTCTCTCTTTGAGAGGTTGCACACACTCTCTATGTCAGGTGGACAGAAAATGATGTAATAATATCAGTTAAAGATTGTTTAGTGGGGTAATAGCACAACCGCATAGTTAAGATGCTTTTTTTGAAAATTCGGGACAAGTTCAGGTGTTATTTTATGTCTTTTCTCTTTAATAAATGATGTATATGATGTTATATGAAGACCCTATAAGGTTTGTTGTAGTTTCAATTTTAGATTATGTTTCTAGAATGTATATGGTCAAACTTGCTCGTCTTTGATATCTAATATAATTCATTTTAACGTTCTTACAGATTGTCATGATCCAAAGTATACCCTAGACGTGACATGACGTATAGGACCCTGAGAGGTCCTACAAAAGTCACTTGACATACATACAACACAATAGAAATATAATAAAAGATAATATGAAGTAATAAATTTCTCATATGATAATAGAGTGAAGAAACCTTACGCCTAGTGCAAGAACTAGGTTCTTGTACGTTTCCCTAAGAAAGATCACTAATAAGAAAATAATAATTTCTCGTGAAAACCTTCCTCACTCAAAGAAGGAAAAACACACCGTTTTATTATTCTTCAACACTTGATTCACAATTACTAGTTAATAATCAATGAACTCACTTTGCTCTCAAGAAGTCAAACTCGCTTCTTGTTACAATTCTCTCAACTCAACTCTCCAAGAAGTCAAACTGACTTCTTATTACAATTCTTTCCACTCAACTCTCCAAGAAGTCAAACTCGCTTCTTGATACAATTCACTCGTATTTCTTTCTTCTACGTTGTTGACCTCTTTGAATAGTTTTTGTCCTCGCACTTGTTAACTCTATTTTTGAATTGTCCAAGACTCATTTGTTCGTGTTTCTGCCTTGTTCTTTCAAAAGGGATTGAATTTATTGACCAATTTGTATAAGGAATAAAATTAGTTTTCCTTGAATACTAATCCATTTCCTTTTTAAACTTGTGTGCCTCTTTTCCTTCTTTGCGTTGGACTCGTCCGTGTTATTAATGTTTTCCTCTTTGGACTAGAATTTCTATTTGAAAAAAAAATTGTTCCTTTTTTTATATTCTGAGTCAACTCCTAAAAAAAATTGTTCCTTTTTTTATATTCTGAGTCAACTCCTTCCTGCTTCTCTCGTTTTGAAATTTGGTCCTTGATCTGTGAACCTAGTTCTGTTGTCATCATCAAAAGCCATTTTGAAGGCGTTGCTAAATCATGAATTTGCCCCCTTTTATGTTGACAAATATACCTAGGTCAGCAAGACAACAAAACAAACAAACTTCCCCCTTTTGACATATCAAAAAGAAGAGTAAAGCACCAAAACAACACGATCATAACCACTCATAGCCTAAAATGGAAGCACCTAGGCAGAAGAAGCAGATATCAATGAAAATTTGAGGATATTAGCCATCCAAACAAGATACAAAAACACAACACAAGGCAAGAACAAATAATCAACCAAAACAAGATGCACCAGGTTTTAAGCTCATGCAGCTCCACAAAAATATCCAACAGTCACAAAACACAGCAAAATAAAAAATTGTCTTAAAGAAGCAACAAAAACTAGAATGATGTTTTAAGAATAAGATAGAGGGGGGTTTGGATAGGTGATATACCGTGAGTTTACGGTATTTTTTATGCGTTTCACTTAGAATTTGTGTGTGTCTTGGGATATTTTGTTGTTGGAAATAATGGTTTTATGTAATTCTTGCAGGAAATAAGTTTGGATGCGGTTGATTAAGATAAGAGCTGAAAATTGTAGAAGTGGTTGGTGACGGAGCCAACCACGGACCATAGGTCCAGTGATGGCCCATAGGTGGTCCAACGTAGGTGAAAGTTCAGGGAAATCAGACCAATTATGGAACCATGGAGGCAATGACGCACCGTAGGTTGAGTGATGACTCGTCCTGCATATCCATCGATGAGATCAGAGAATTTGAGGTCCCAGTACCTGAACTACGGATGCAGGCGACGGACCGTAGTCCAATCCATGGATCATAGGTCCAACCATCGTCTGAAGGCCCTGAAATATTGTCCAAGTGCTGATCTACAGAAGGAGACCACGGACCGTAGGTTGACCCACGATCCGTACGTCGAGGCATCGACAAAAACCGTGTCTGAACTGATTTTCCTTATTTTCCTTTCCTAGTTGGTTTAGGTTTTGTTTTCTATAAATATTAGTTGTAATTTCCGTTTTAGGAAGTTAGACATTATTGTATACTCTTAGTTTTTGGGTTTTTGGGAATTATTTTGCAAACACTTAGCTATTTAAATTCCAGAAGTTGGTTTATGCAAATTTCACTTCGAATTTCAATTCAAGATTTTGGTTTTCATCTACTCTCATTGTAAGTTCATGAATTCTTTTAACATAATTATGAATTGTGAACTCTCAAGCATGAATAGCTAAATCCACAACTAGGGTTGTGGAACCATGAGCAAGTAACAATGTATGAATAATAACTAAGTAATTCTTGATTAGTGTTTATGCATGTATTGTTAATCCTTTAGTTTAGAAGTGTTTTTAACGGTGGCCAACGCTAAAACTCGCCTCGTTCCTACTTTCCTTACCAAGGGGGTAATGAATGAGAAAATGATTAAACAATAGAGATTTAGTTAAGGATTTGTTGCTATCTAATAGTCTGACTTTAATCAATCAAAGTGAGGGTGTAAACCCAACTAAATTGACACGATGACTAATGGGGTGAAGGTAAAGGTTAGTAAAGCACACATTCATATATTTACCAAGTCGCGAATGAAACTCCCTGCTAAGATTACCAATCATATAGGGATACATAACTTATCAAGCGTGCATGTCAAACACTAAGATATGATTAGTATTATTAGGATTACTGCGTTAAGACCTTGAAGGAAACACATATACCCTGGTTTCCATCTTATACTGATAACTCAAATTGTGAATCTTGTTTACTTGTTACTTAATAATCTAATTAGCAATCGGTTACTTATTTACAACAAACCCCCTGTTACTTTTCTCGAAAATAGTTTGACTAAAAAGAGGTAATTGTTAGTTAAGTTTAACTCTAAACCATATTCCTCGTGGGATCGACCCCGACCAAAAAGTTGGATTATTTACTTGGTAACGATCTCTTATGCTTCTTTAAGAGAGGTGAAATTTGAGCGTATCAAATTTTAGCGCAGCTACCGAGGAATATGACTTTTAGATTAAGTTTAACTACATTATTGAACTTTAGTCAAGTATTTCCTGATTTTACATTTTTGTTTTGTTTTTGTTTTCTACAGGTTTTAACTCTAGTGTATGCCAAGTACACGGAGTCGATGCGAACCCTTGACCCCCTACGATTCTGAATTGAGAAGAACTCTAAGGAAAACGAATAATCAAGGGGTACACAACAATCCAATCGGAGAGGGTCTATGAGATGGGGTTGAATTGCAGCCTCATGGGGTTGTTAATGTGCCCCCTCAGGTTCATGGTGGTAATCTAATCGGAAATGCAGAAAGGGTGCAGAATCCACAAACACCGAGGTTTCTTGATAACTATAGGATTGACTATGATGCAGTTGGATCAGATGGGCCTATTGTTCTCCCTCCTCCACCTCCAGGAAATACATTTGTGGTGACCAACATCCGTATACAAAAGCTTACGACAAGAGGGTTGTTTGTTGGGTTGACTTCAGAAGACCCATACACTCACATGGCTAAATTGTCAAGTGTCTATGTCGTGTAGGATGACCAGAGTGGGATATGGATGTTATTGGTTTGAGAGTATTCCCATTGTCGTTGACCGGTGATATTGCTGTGTAATTTTCTGAGCTGCCTTATAATTTGATCTATATATGGGACCAATTGTATAAGGTGTTTGTAGCGAGGTATTTTCCGGTATCCAAGAAGCTAAATCACAAGGATAAACTAAATAATTTCACAGCACTACCTGGAGAGTCCATAAGCAGTTCATGGGATAGGTTCACTAGGTTCATGAGGTGTGTTCCGAATCACCGCATAGATGATGAGTCATTGAATGAGTACTTCTATAGAGGACAGGATGGCAATGGAAGGGCTGTGTTGGATACTATTGCTGGAGGGTCATATGGTGAGTGCACTTTTGAGGATATCACTAATAAACTTGAGAGGATTTCCCAAAACAATAAGGCATGGATCACTAGAAAGGCAAATACTGGAAGGAACACGTTTGTTGTCCAATCTGCACCAAGTAAATCTAATGATGACATTCGTAAAGAGATAGCTGAAATGAGGACAAAACTAGTCTTGGTATTGAAACATGTGAGTGGAAATGTAGAAAAGGTTAATGCGGTAAATTATCTAACTAGATCTCCACCACCGCCTGTTGAAGAATGTTACTACGAGGAGGATGCAAATTTTGTGAATGATCAGATGGGGGGTTTCTGAACCAATGCCCAAGTTTCCAACTCGGATAATTGGCGCCTAGGTCAAGGAAACCAAGGTCAGAACTATGGTAACTCTAACCGTGAGGGAAACTATGTCCGAGATGGTAACTACAATCGTGATAACAATTACAATTGGAACAACTATGGTAACACGAATGAGAGAGTTGGGCCCTATGGTCCACACGGTAATAGATAATCTGGTATTAGTATGAATCGCATTGAGGATATGATGTAAAATATGATGAAGAGGTTTGATGCGACAAATGAAAATGTGAAAGAGATGCGAAATAATTAATCTGGGATTGGTCAGAAGGTGGATGCCCATGCAGTGTCAATAAAGCAACTCGAGCAGCAGTTTAGTCAGTTATCCACTACTATAAAAAACACGTCAGCGTGGCACACTTCCTAGCAACACCATCCAAAATCCAAAAAATGATGGCATTGTATGACAGTCACTACTCACGGAGGAAAACAGACCATCGACCCACCCATGCCATCTGAAGTTGAGAGAGTGATAAAAAAGGATGAGGATGAGATTGAGGTTACTAAAGATCCAAAAGTTTCTACAAAAAAGGAAGCTAAGGTGACCCAAAAAGTTGTTCACATGTCTAGACCTCCACCTCCCTTCCCACATAGGTTGGTGAAAAAGACTGAAGAAGGAAAATACCGTAGGTTTATAGGAATGTTAAAATATCTTTCCATCAATGTCCCGTTGATAGAAGCTTTGGAGCAAATGCATGGGTATGCGGAATTCATGAAAGACTCGATGACCAAAAAGAGGGCTATCAGTTTTGAGAATGATGAGAGGTGGCAACATTGTAGTGCTATTGCTACTAGGTCACTTGTGCAAAATAAAGAGGATCCTAGAGCTTTCCCTATTCCTTGTACCATTGGTATATTTCACTTTGCGAAGGTCTTGTGTGATTTGGGTTCAAGCATTAATTTGATGCCATTGTCTATTTATAAGAAGTTGGGTTTGGGAGTTCCAAAATTGACTGTGATGCATTTACTTATGGCTGATAGAACCCTGAAGAGGCCCATTGGAGTGTTGCAAGATGTCCTTGTGAAATAAGAGTCATTTATCTTTCCGGAGGACTTTGTGATCTTACATTGTGAGGTTGATTTTGAGGCTCCCATCATCTTAGGGAGACCATTTCTTGCTATTGGACGTGTGTTGGTTGATATGAACAGACGGTAGATGAAGTTCTGATTAAATAATGAGGAGGTAACTTTTAACATCTGTAGGTCTATGAAGCATGAAAGTGATCTTAAATTGGTATCCGTGGTGAATGACATTGTGGGGCAAGAATCTGAGGTGTCCATTGAGGAAAGGTTAGGTGTTGATGCGCTAGCAGCGGTGAAGATGAATTTTGACAGTGTTTGCATTGATGAGTATGATGAGCTAGTTGCTGCACTTGATAGGTTTGAATGTTGTTTCAAGCCAAAAAGGTTGGAATTAGATATGAAGAATCGTGACACCACACCTGCAAAACCATCTATTGACGAGCCTCCAAAACCGGAGCTTAAGGTTCTTCCATTCCACTTGCGGTATGTATTTTTTGGACAAAATAGCACTTTGCCTGTGATCAATGTTGCTTACTTGAGTGAAGGGAAAATAGAGGCCTTGGTATCGGTACTAAAGTGGTTTAAGAGGGCTATTGGATGGACTATTGTGGACATTACTGAGATTCCTCTGGGCATTTGTTCTCACAAAATCCAACTCATGCCGGACAACAAGCCAAGTATTAAGCATCAATGAAGACTTAACCTCCCTATTCAAGAGGTTGTGAAAAAAGAGATTATTAAATGGTTGGATGCTTGAGTCATATATCCCATTGTTGTTAAAAGTTGGGTCTACCTTGTTCAGTGTGTGCCAAAGAAAAGAAGGATCACTGTGGTTCCTAATGCTAAAAATGAACTTGTTCCGATGAGGCCAGTGATTGGGTGGAGAGTGTGTGTGGACTATCGCAAGCTAAATGCATGAACGGAGAAAGATCACTTTCGATGCCTTTTATGGACCAGATGTTGGATCGTCTTGCTGGTAAGGGTTGGTATTGTTTTCTAGATAAGTATTCAGGCTACAATCAAATCTCCATATCTTTGGAAGACCAAGAGAAGACCACCTTCACTTGTCCATATGGGTCTTTCACCTTCAAAAGGATGTCATTCGGGTTATGTAATGCTCTAGCGACCTTCCAGCATTGTATGATGTCGATATTTTCAAATATGGTGGAGGAAATGATAGTGGTATTTATGGATGATTTCTCTCTGGTGGGTTACTCAGTTGATGATTGTTTAGCACATTTGGCTGAGGTAGTAAAATGGTGTGAAGAGTGCAATCTTGTGCTCAATTGGGAAAAGGGCCACTTCATGGTAAAAGAGGGTATAGTTCTGGGTCATCAGATTTCACAGAAAAGTAATGAGGTTGATAGAACCAAAGTTGAGGTAATAGAAAAGCTTCCACCACCCATCTCTGTAAAAGGTGTTAGAAGTTTTCTTGGGCATGCAGGTTTCTATAGAGGTTCATAAAATATTTCTTGAAAATTGCACACCCATTGTGCAAGTTACTTGAGAAATAGTGTAAGTTTGAGTTTCATGATGCTTGTCTGAGAACATTTGGAGAGTTTAAAGAGAAGTTAACTTCATCACCTATCATTATTTCACCGGATTGAAGACAACCGTTTGAAGTGATGTGTGATGTGAGTGGGGTGGCACTTGGGGTAGTATTAGGATATAGGCGAGAGAAGATTCTTCATCCGATTTACTATGCCAACAAAGCTCTGAATGTGGCTAAAAAAACTATATGGTAAATGAACGGGATCTCCTTGCGGTGATTTTTGCATTTGAGAAATTTAGATCCTACTTGTTTGGTACTAAGTTCATAGTGCATACTTACCATTTTGCATTGAGGTATCTGATGCCTAAAAATGATGCAAAACTAAGGTTGATTAGATAGGTACTGTTGCTGCAAGAGTTCGATTTTGAGGTTAAGGATAGAAAGGGAACATAAAATCAGGTTGTTGATCATTCGTCCAGACTAGATGAGGAAGCTATGATAAAGTTAAAGGATGGAGTTGAGATTAATGACGCGTTCCCTGATGAACAAGTATTGGCTGCTTCTTATGATCTTATCGCTTGGTTCGCAGATTTTGCTAACTACTTGGCAAGTGATTTAGTTCCGTCAGATTTATCATTCCATCAAAGAAAAAATTCATGTCTGATGTGAAGAAATTCTTTTGGGATGAACCTTACTTGTTTGGTGTTTGTGCTGATGGGATTATTCGTCATTGTGTGCCTAAGGTTGAAATGATGAGTATACTCAAGGCGTGTCATTCATCACCTGTTGGTGGGCACCATAGTGGTATTCAAACTGCTCATAAGATCTTGCAGTATGGGTATTACTGGTCTACCATCCACCAAGATGCTCATGATTTCGCCAAGTTTTGTGATCGTTTTCAAAGAGAAGGAGGAATTTCAAAGAAACAAGAACTACCTATGAACCCGATATAGGTGATTGAGTTATTCGATGTCTGGGGTCTTTACTTCATGGTTCCGTTTGTGAGTTCGCCTGGGATAAAATATATTCTTGTTGCGGTTGACTATATATCAAAATAGGTGGAAGGAATTGCGTTTTCAAACAATAAAGGGAAAGAGTGTCACCGCATTCCTGAAAAATAATATCTTTTCCAGATTTGGTACACCTAGGGCAATTATCAGCGATGGAGGTTCTCACTTTTGTAACAAGTTGTTCAAGGCGTTGCTAGAGAAATATGGTGTTCGTCACAATGTAGCCACCCCGTTTCATCCACAGTCTAGTGGGCAAGTTCTGGTGTCAAATAGAAAGATAAAGCAAATCGTTGCAAAGACTGTAAACGCTAACAGAACAGATTGGTCAAGAAGGCTTGATAATGCTCTATGGGCCTATCACACCGATTTCAAGACTCCTATAGGTATGCCCCCTACAAACTTGTATATGGGAAGTCGTGTCATTTGCATGTAGAGCTAGAGCATAAAGCAATGTGGGCACTTAAGAAGTTGAATTTGGATTGGGGCGTTGCTCCAAGTCAAAGACTAAATGCGATGAACGAGCTCGACGAGTTTCATATAAAAGCATATGAGAGTTCAGCCTTGTACAAGGAGAAGATGAAGAAGTACCATGATCAAAAGATTGAAAAGCGCAAATTCCTCCCGGTGATCTGGTATTGTTATTTAACTCAAGGTTGCCCTTGTTTCCTGGCAAACTCAATTCCAAGTGGACCGGGCCATTGAGAGTAACCCAAATGTTTCCACATTGAGCGGTTGAACTCGAGAACAAGGACGGAAAAAGGTTCAAGGTAAATGGCAAGAGGATAAAAATCTATTTGGGGAAAGCTGAGAGTATCAATGAGGTGATAGAGGAATGCAGTCTTGGTAAAGTGTGACTAACCAAGGGGATGCATCGTGCCACGACGTTAAATTAAGTGTTGCTGGGGAGGCAACCCAAGATGTACAATCTAGCCAACTATAGGAGTGTCTTTTCGATATAGGAGTTTTCTTAAAAGTTTAGTTTTTAGATAGATGTTTATTAAATTTTATGTTTAGTGTTGGCTAGATATAGATAGAATAGGGTCCGTTTCTAGAAAGTGCCCATAAAATGTAAAAAGGAAGTGATGATTAAGGAAAATTCTGCAAAAGTTTAGCTGGTGCAGTGGTCTACGGGTCCCATCGACGGTCTGTTGGTCAATCCATGGACCGTAGATGGCATCCGTAGACCCTAGGTAAGTTCTCTATTTTTTTCTAATTATTGGAGTGAAACACGGACCCATCAATGGGCTGTAGGTTGACCCACGGACCGTCGATGGGGTCTCGTGGGTCCAAGTTAGGTTAACAGTCGACCCGACCCAGACCCCATTAAAATAAAACCTCATTAATTTCAAAACATCCCCCATTTCCGACCATTGCACCAACCATTTTAAAACCTTCCAATTACACCATAATCTCACATTAAAACTCCCCCAATCACTCCTAAACATTCCCATCTTCCATTTCTAGATCAATCCCACAAATTCTCCATTTTTACCCCTCTGTTTCTCTCATTCACAAACATCCATCCAAGTCCGGGTTCGGTGTCACTGTTGCTTGGGTCTTAAAAAGAAGTCGATACAAACACACTCCTCAACTTTGTTTACTTGTAAGGTAATCGATCTCACCAAAAAATTGATTTGTCGTCATTGTTTAATTAGATATCAAAGAAGTTGTACTTGACCTTAGGTAGTAATTTTCATGATAATTTGGTATAATCTAGTCCCAAAACTACCCTTGGGAAGATGGTGTGTGGAGTGTGTTGCTAAAATTAATGAAATAAATGGTCTGATAGGTCTAACTGAGCGTTTTGACTTAGGGTTTTCTTTGTTTCCTTGTGTTAAACCTAAAATTTTACATAAATTGAAACCCTACAAATGATGAACTATTGAGTAATATGTTCAAATGCCTATTTAGACTTAGATTGGTTGAATGATTGTTGAAGTAATTGTGTTGGATGAAAGTTTAAAGTCAATACCTGGAACAATTTTGGTACACGACCACAACCGATGGACCGTAGGTCGTGGTCCATCACTGACCTTCCCAAAATTATTTGCTAAGTTGTGAACCACAATGTGGACTACGGTCCGTCGTTCCACCGACAAACCATTCTGCATATCCGTGGTTCCAACTTTAGAGAACAAAAAAATGGACCTTAAAACCAACAGAGGGACCCACGGACTGTCGTTCCATCCAAAGACCGTATGTACCCACTGTGAGTCACAACTCCAGCTACTACCTGAATTTTTTTAAATTTTTGTCTAAGTCCGCTTCTTTTTCTAAAATTATTTCATAGGTCTTTTGGTGTTCTTTTAGTACTAATGAGTATTCCAGAGGTACCATGGCCCCGAAACAAGCTTCCATTTACTGAAGGAAGGGCAAGTCCAAATCAATCGCCCCTTTTCGACGTCTGTTAGATTAATATATCGATCTTGAGTACATCTCAGAAACCACCAAAAGCTCCCCTACTGACCCCGGGCCATGAGAAACAAGGCCAAGAAGAATATTACATCAAATGACGAGGTCGAGGTCACTGCCCCCAGTTTGAGGAGGGATATTTATCTATAGAAGAGTCACAGTCCGGCTCTGAGTCGCATCTGGCTCCCGTTCTAGCGGTGCTTCCGTTTCTTTCTCTTATGCCTTGTACCACCCAGAGCTGACCCAGTTCCTAATGCCATAGAGCCAAACAGGCGGTGCGTTGAGGGCTAGTACCAAATATATGATAACGGGATGGTTCTGAATGAACATATGACGATGGCCCACTTTATTACTGAGGAGTGTCGGACCCTTATTAGAGTCTTCACACGATACCTACTATTGAGAAGTTGATCAGGAGGCACATGTGCGAGTGGATAGCACGGAGTTGAGAAAAGTTCAATGAAGAGATAAGTCGGGAGTTCTACGCCTCCTACACCGCTGCCATCTCTTAACTGGCTAAGTCAGTAGCTCAGCCTTCACTTCAGGAAAATCCCCTACACAAGCGGACAACGTGGTTACTTGAAATAGGGCTTGTGATGTTTCCAACACTTGTGGCAGGACTTGAGCTTGACTTCGTCCGAACTTTGATTGTTGAGATTCATGAGAGGGTCTTCAAGACCACCACTACTTGCCCTTTCCGTGTCTTATATTTCATCTGTGCAGGGCAGCTGCGGTGCCAATTTGGCATTGTGATAGTCTGATAGAGGTGACCAAGATGGTGGACATTATCCTTATTAGAGATTACGCTAATCTGGCTTCACCGCAGAGGGATCCATAGGTTGACCTACCTCCTTTGGGTGCTGACCTTTCTGATGATGTAGAGCGGATTGAGGTTGTTGATACTTCCACCCCTCCTACTACCACAAATGCCCAGGCTCCCCCTTTCACCGCCACCAGTCAAGCTGGGTCCACTCTAGTTCCTCTGGTCTGAGTTCAGAAGTTGGAGACCCAAATGGCTACCTTGCTGCAGCATATGAGGCCATGGATGAAACGATCTATTGAGGAGTTTGATTCTAGGATGGTGCACATGATGGTTACGAAGATACAAACGGCCAATAAGCCCCTAAATGCATTTGAGCTGAGACTTTTGGATAGGCTTGCCCTGACTATCAATATCATCACCTTCCAGACGGAGTTGGCTATTCTTCGTGCTGATGTTGATTCTCTTCTAGCCCCTACTGAGACTATACCAGAGGCTTCGGCTATGATTGAGGAGGATGAGGTGGTGATGACTGCCCTTTTTGGCGACACTATGCCACCACCCGACCTTTGCCGTGCGTCTGGAAAACACCACCGCTCCTCTTATCACACTTTTGACACTGAGGAGGCTCGACAAACAAGTAAGAGCAAGCACCAGTAGTCTAAGGCAGACCAGAGGCAGTTGATCATTGATGAGGAGATGAGGCAGCAGCAAGCTCATGAGATTGGTGTTGGTCCATCAGGTTCAGTGAGCACTATTGAGGGTGTTCCTACTGTTGGTGAGAGCACTACTTAGGGTGTTCCTACTGTTGGTGCCGGCGCTACTGATGGCGTCCCTAGTATTGACCCAGCGGGTTTTGGGAAACCAGACCTACCCGCCTTTTGATGGGTCTTCGGCGCATATGCACCATAGGTTTGCTTCACCCTATGCTTTATTTTTTTATTATCTGTGCATGAGGGCAATTGCACCATATTTTTTTGGGGGTGGGGTAAATGGGCTGTCAGTGATAGGGTGAAATCTGAGTAACCTAACTCATAATCCTCTCTTGGGGTTTTGTTGCCTGCGTTCTTTTTCCCCAACGGACTGATTTACTTTTATGTTGAACTGGCATGTTTCGGATTGTATGTGTAGAAGTAAGTAGAAGAATGAAAGCATGATGGAATACGAAGCATGAAATTGATACATGTACAAAATTTTGAAATGTGCTAGATCTATAGGTTCAATGAGTTGAATGTGCTGGATCTGTGTATGACATGATAAGGAACCGGTACGATAGCATGAATTAAGCTAAAACTTGGACTGGGTAATTCAATAATCCGGTAATGAAACAATGTTCCAAGTGTGTGTGAGATGATTTTTTTTGTTCATGCAGTGTGTGTCAATCTACAACTTGCCCCGTTGGTCGTGTTAAGACAATCTAGGCTAGGAATTGGGAGCTGATCATAGGTCCTTGTTCAAATGAGTCAACTAAAGCCTAAAATGATTCAACCAAAAGAAATAAATTCCCCATTTGATCCAAATGTTTGAGGATAATGTAAACCACTTCTTTCAATACACCTAACTCACCTTTCCTAAAAGACTATTTTGGCCCTGGTCCCTCCTTGGACATGTGGACCTTAACTTAGGCCAAAAGCCTAAGTTGAAGGTGGCTAATTCAAAAATTTACCTAAATCTTGGCCTTGGTCTGACATTGGATACTGTGCACCTCAACTCATGCAAAATACATAAGTTGAGGGTGGCTATGAAAAAGGAAACTAAAAGAAAAGGGTATGAAAAGAGTTGTGTGTAGAAGAAAGAAAAAGATAGAAAAAGATGTGACTGAAGTCAAAAGAAGAAAAAATAATGCTAATGATGATGAGAAATAGAGAGAGAAGGAGTAAAAGAAAAAAAAGAAAAAGAAAAAGTGAAAAAGAAGAGTGATATAGTCAAAGTCGTATCTGTGCTAAAGAGAATGAAGGAAAAGAGCAGAAAATACATATATGTCAAGAATTGGTTGAGAAAAGAGTTAACAAGCCAATGTAATGTCAAGGAGAGAAGAAAAGTCACTAAAAGTACCCAAACATATCCTACATGACCCTGAGCCTACTTTACAAGATAAGAAAGTCCTACAGTGATTCTAGTGATTAGTTTGGAGAGTTTGTGCATTGAAAAGAAGAACAAGCCTATGGTATTGAGCACTAACTGTATTTGAATTCACTTCTGAGTGTGAGTGTTTAATGAATCCTTGAACTTACAATTATACTCATTGTGTGAAAAAGGATTTCTTTGAAGTGAGGGCACTAGTTACATTGTTGGAGAGTTGGTACCTTGGCGATTGTTGAAAGTATATGTGGTGATGTCTATTGGTCTGTCTATGTCATGTGTTGATCCGTATGAGTCAGCTTATTGAGTCTAAATGAAAATATTGTCACTAGGTGATGGAATTTATTGAGACAGCCATATGATTGCTTGAGCTTGTATGTTTGCTTCTACATAAGTGTCGTTTAGATTATTAGTGTATTGCTTGAGGACAAACAACAAGTTTAAGTTAAGGGTGTTGATATACTGTGAGTTGTTCGATATTTTTTATGTGTTTGACTTAGAGTTTGTGTACGTCTTGGGCTATTTTGTTGTTGGAAATAATGGTTTTATGTAATTCCTGCAGGAAATAAGTTCGGATGTGGTTGATTTAGATAAGAGCTAAAAATTGCAGAAGTGGCCAGTGACGTAGCCAACTACAGACCACAGGTCCAGCGACGGACCATAAGTGGTCCAACTTAGGTGAAAGTTCAGGGAAATCTGACCAAAAGTGGAACCACGAAAGCAATGATGGACTGTAGGTCGAGTGACGACCTGTCCTACACATCCGTCGATGAGATCATAGAATTTAAGGTTTTAGTATCTGAACCACGGAGGCAAGTGACGAACCATAGTCCATTCCACAGACCATTGATCCAACCGTCATCTATAGGCCCTAAAATATTGTCCAAGTGCTAATCCACTGAAGGAGACCAAGCACCGTAGGTTGACCCACAGTCCGTAGGTCGAGGCATCGACAAAAACCGCGTCTGAACTGATTTTCCTTATTTTCCTTTACTAGTTGGTTTAGGTTTTGTTTTCTATAAATATTTGTTGTAATTTCCATTTTTGGGAGTTAGACATTAATGTATACTTTTAGTTTTTGGTCTTTTGGGAATTATTTTACAAACACTTGGCAATTTAAATTCCGGAAATTGGTTTATGCAAATTTCACTTTGAATTTCTATTCAAGATTTCAGTTTTCATATATTCTCATTGTAAGTTCATGAATTCTTTTAACCTAATTATGAATTGTGAACTCTCAAGCATGAGTAGCTAGATCAACAACTAGGGTTGTGGGAACCATGAGCAATTAACAATGTATCAAATAATAACTAAGTAATTCTTGAATAGTGTTTATGCATGTATTGTTAATCCTTTCATTTAGAAGTTTTTCGAATGGTGGCCAGCGTTAAAACTCGCCTCGTTTCTACTTACCTTACCAATGGGGTAACAAATGAGAAAAGGATTAAACAACAGAAATTTAGTTAAGGACTTTCTGCTATCGAATAGTTTGAATTTGATCAATCAATGTGAGAATGAAAACCCAACTAATTGACACGATGAGTAATATGGGGTGAAGGTAAGGGTTAGTAAAGAACACATTTGTAGATGTACCAAGTCACAAGTGAAATTACCTGCTAAGATTACCAATCATGTAGGGATACATAACTTATCAGCCTTGCATGTCAAACACTAGGATATGATTACTATTATTAGGATTACCGCATTAAGAGCTTTTGGGAAACACATATACCCTAGTTTCCATCTTATATTGATAACTCAAATTGTGAATCTTGTTTACTTGTTACTTAATCATTCTAATTAGCAATCTTTTACTTATTTACATCAAACCCCCCGTAACTTTTCTCGGAAATAGTTTGACTGAAATGAGATAATTGTGAGTTATGTTTAACTATAAACCATATTCCTCGTGGGATCGACCCCAACCTACAAGTTGGATTCTTTACTTGATAACGATCGCTTATGCTTCTTTAAGAGAGGTGTAATTTGAGCGTACCAAGAGGCTGGGATAATGCGAAGAGCTGAAGAACATGATTTATGCGAGCATTGTTGTCGGGTTGCTGTTGTAGTAACTTTTGCTTTAAACGAGCAAATTCCCCCTATTACTCAGCCAGAGCAGTGAAAGAGGTTTCAAGTTCAGCATGAAGAGCATCGTTGTGTGCCTGGCAGCATTGAGATCATTCAAAAAACTACTGACACTACTAGTAGCACGTGGAGAAAGAGTAGGAACTTGGTTATTCTCAATAAGAAGCCTGCAATCAGCAAGTGTGGATCTAGTAAACATATCATTCCTATCAGTGCTCTCCCTTCACCCAAAGGAACATTAAAGGATTTAAACATAGAGGTGAGAAGGTTTCCAAAAGCTAAATCATGAGGACCAGGTTTAGCGTCTGCAATCCGTGCCAAATGCTTAATCATGAGAGTGGGACAGTCTATAGAGTCCTTATTCTCCAAGGCATTTGCACTCCCCATATCTCTGAAGGATGCATCATGTCTCCTATTCCCTCTAGGATAAACTCTTTTATGCACCAGTTCATACGTGAACTCATGGAACAGTGACATCTCCCCTCTAAGAACCATCCTAGACTTAGAACTGACTCTCCCCTGAGAATATTTGGAGGTCAGCATGCAATTCACATCTTTGGACCACACATACTCTGATAACCCAACAATGGGTATGTTGAAAATCTTTCCAAGACGAACGGGATCAAACAGCAGTTCCACCCCATTAATAGACGAAGTAACAGTATTTCCCTCCAACACATTCAAATTCACATAGAATTCTACAACGTTATTCTCATTAACCATCAACCTAGTGTTAAGAAATAGATCTGCCTACCCCTGAAAGGTCAAAAGATTGAGAACCTTAATAACAACCCCTATTGTTCAGACTTCGGGATGAAAATTTCTACCATTTAGAACAAATTTAGACCCAAAATACCTTTCCTTCCCCATCGCAAAGTATTTGGCCATAGTTTGCCTCATTTTTTGGGACTGGAAAAGGAGGCAGAGGGAACAGACTCAAACACTTCATCTGGTTCAGAGTCAAGCATAACGGGTGATAAAAAGGGACAAACCAGAGACTTACCAGTATGACAACATTTCTTGATATTTTCGGCCGCCTCATGGGGTTTTGCCTGACTTTTACTTTAGCTTCTTTAAGTACAAAGTCATACATTTGAGAGAGATGCGTAGTTGAATACAAAAGAAGATTAGTACTTACCTGTTACGATAAGAACCCAGTCCTTGACACGTGAGCACCTTCGTACCATAATTATAGGAAACTAAGGGTAATATCACTAGACCTGATTAAGGAGCTTGCCCACTGTAGGTGTATACCTGAAAGAGGTACCAAGATGAGTTAGTTAGAATCATAAGTTGAGATCGCACTTCACAAGTCCTTTTTAACATGAGTGTTTATGGTTTGGAGGAAGTCAGTCTTCATACACTTATCCAAAGGCAAGTCGATTTCATTGAAAAGGTCTTCTTCTAAGTGTTTTGGTGAAGATATCGGTAACCTGGTGGTCCTCATTACTGTAGAGTGTCATGATGATAAGTCATTTCTCCACATTTTCCTAGAGAAAGTGGTGACACACATCTATATGCTTTGCACATTTGTGTTGAACTGTGATCTTTGCCATGTTCACGACAGTTGTGTTGTCGCATTTGATGGGTATACAACAAACTTTGATTCCAAAATCCTTAAGTTGTTTCTTTATCCATAAGAGTTGAGAACAACAAGATGCAGCGGTGACGTATTCAGCCTCAGTAGTGGATAGAGCCACTGAGTTTTGTTTCCTTGTTGCCCAAGACACAAGACATGGTCCTAGAAAGTGAGACATTCCAGATGTATTTTTTCTGTCCACTAAGTATCCAGCGTAGTCTGCATCGGTGAACCTTACAAGATTGAACGAGTCTCTTGTTGGATACAATAGCACCAGGTTCACTGTACCTTTAATATATCATATAATTCTTTTCACTGGCTTTAAATGTGATTCCTTGGGACAAGATTGAAATATTGCACACAATCCAATGTTGAATATGATGTTGGGCCTTTCGATTGTTAAGTATAGGATATATCCGATCACACCCTTGTACTTTGTGTCATTTATCTGAGAACCAGATTCATTCTTATCAAGCTTGGTTGTTGTACTAATGGGAGTGTCATTTATCTAGGGCTCATTTATATCAAACTTCTTAAGTAGCTCTTTAATGTATTTTTGATGATGAACTGAGGTACCATAGGGAGATTTCTTAATTTGAAGTCCTAAGAAGAAGTTGAGTTCTTCCATCATGCTCAACTCAAATTCACTACTCATAAGTTGTGCAAATTCAACTCCAAGTTTTGCATCTATTTCTCCAAATATAATATCATCTACATACACCAAGACTATGAGTAAATCTTTACCTTATTTACGAAGGAACATGGTGTTATCTATCTTGCCTCTTAAGTACCCATGCGTGACAAGGAATCTAGACAGTCGATTGTACCATGCGCTTGGTGCTTGCTTTAGGCCATGCTATATTTTCTCTAATTTGTACACGAACTTAGGGTGCATCAGGGGTTGTTTAACATATACCTTTTCTTGAAGAAATCCCTTTAGTAAGGCACTCTTGATGTCCATCTGGTAGAGTTTGAACTCCATATGAGCCACAAAAGCAATCAGCATCCTTATTGCTTCCATTCTTGCTACGGGAGCAAATGTTTCATCATATTTTATTCCTTCTTCCTGATTGTAACCCTGTACTAATAACCAGGCTTTGTTGAGTGTGACTTGCCCTTAATCATCAAGCTTATTCTGGTTCTATCACATATCTATTATGCGGTCGAGGAACCAGGTTCCACACATTGCTTCTTTCAAATTGAATTAGTTCCTCATGCATGGCGATAATCCACTCTGGATCTAAGATAGATTATTTCATTTTCTTTGGTTCAATCAAGGATAGATATGTGGAGAAGACACATATATTCCTTAGTCTTGATTTGGGACGAATCCCTTAATCCAAAGGAGTGAGAATATTTTATATTGGATGAGAACTCTGGTGTTTCCAGTTATTGGGCTGATGGGTATGTGTGTTTGTTTGAGGACGATGGACCGGGTTCCATAGAACTTTCTTCATCTGATGTATATTCTGTTGGAGCCAACTTAGGATCTCGTTCATTTCAACAATCATCATCTGATTTACTTTCTTCAAGTTGTTATTGATTCGTTATGCCTAAGTCCTCCTAATCGTCTTCCACCTTCCTTTCGATGGAGATGTTTTCTACATCAAAGATGACATGGACACTTTCTTCTATACAATTTGATCTTTTGTAAGATACCTTGTAGGCCTTGCTTTGTGATGAGTACCCAAGAAACACTCCTTCATTGCTCTTGGCATCGAATTTTTCCTAAAGCATATTTTCCGTTGTTGTGTATGTAGCAGGTACACCCAAATGGTCGGAGATTGTCAAGTTTTGATTTCTTCCTTTCAATAGCTCATATAGATTTTTGTTTAACAATGATATGATCATGAACCTATTGATGAGGTAACATGAGGTATTTACTGTCTCGGCCCAGTAACATTTGAGGAGATTTCTTGATATCAACATGATTTGAGCAAGGTCTTCCAGTGTTCTATTCTTGCGTTCAACTACACCATTTTGTTGTTGTGTTCTTGGTGCAGAGAATTTGTGATCAACACCATTTGTGGCATAAAATTTTAGGAATTTTGAGTTTTCAAACTCTAATCCATGATCGGAACGGATGTTGGTGATTTCACTATTAAATTTCTTCTAAATTAGTTCTGCGAAGATTTCGAACATGTTGTATGTCTCATCTTTTGTTGCAAGGAATATGCCCCACGTAAATCTAGAGTAGTCATCTACAATTACAAATACATACCTTTTGCCTCCTCTACTTTGTTCGCGATTGGTCCGCATAGATCCATGTGAAGTAGTTCCAGAGGTTTTGTTGTACGTACCATCATTTTTGGCTTAAATGAGGATTTTACTTGCTTCCCTTAAATGCTCCACATACTTGGTCACCATTGAATTTCTTTGTAGGTAGGCCCTTGACTAAGTCTTTCGCTATGAGTTTATTGATTGTTGAATAACTGTTGTGTCCCATTGTTTTCTGTCAGTAACAATGTTAAGACTTTTGAGTGAGTTCTCTAAAGGGATCATGATGTCAGTTTTGTACACATTCTTGTCTCTTCTTACAAGAAGGACCAGTTTCTAAAAGTTGAATTTACCACTCTATATTCATCAGTGGTGAAAAAAAATTGTTTCTTTTGTCACACATTTGGGATATACTCAGAATATTATGTTGTAGTCCCTTCACATAGTACACCTTTCTACTCCTTGAGTATGATTTGGACCAACCTTTCCAATTCCTTGTATTTCTCCACTTTTCCCCCTTCCAAAGGCTACATTTCCACCATGGAAGTCTCTTAGTAAGAGGAAGTTGTTTTTATCACCATTCATATGTCTGGAGCATGCACTGTCCAGGTACATTGCTTCAGCTTTCCTCCCACTGATTCCTGCGAACATTATTCAAAGGTTAGTTCTGGGTACCGAGATCCACTTGGGTCCCTATTTATTAGAGAAAGGGTGAATGAGATTCTTCATTGCCCATATTTGGAGAGGTTTAGATTAAGGAACCAGTTTCGTGACATCTCTATAAGTCTTTTCAAAAAAATTTAGATTATTTTTATGTGCTATTAATTTTTTGATGCATGCATAGCTTTTATGTCTTGTTAATCCACAATGAGAACATAAGCAGACTATGTTAGGATTCTTAGTTTTAGAGGAAGTTTTGTCAAAACCTATTCCATGTCTAGTAGAAGATTGACTCTTTTGGATGCTATCAAATATGATGGAGGATTTGGCCCATCTCATACTATGCTCTGCTTCCATTTTAGTCGTATGCAGTTTTTCCTAAAGATCTTTATTTCTTTTAATCATGGATTGTAAGTTATTACTTAACTCTTTTAATTTATTTTGAAGGTAGTGATTTTGTTTTTCTAGATTCTCATTCTCTTCTCTTAGGGATGCATAATCTTCCATTATTATATTTCTTTTGGAGCAGGTGGATTGATATGCATTTATGAGAGTATAGAGTAAAGATTCTAGATGCCTTTTTGAGTAAGAGTCGAAATTTTCTTTAATATGATGAAAACTTACCTAATCATGCTTCTTATTCTTCTTCTTCTTCTTCTTCTTATTCTCCTCCTCCTCCTCCGTCTTTTTCTTATTTTTCTTCTTCTTATTATTATTATTATTATAATCCTCCTCCTCCTCCTCCTCTTCTTCTCATTCTTCTTCTTCTTCTTCTTCTTCTTCTTCTCCTCCCCCTCCTCCTCCTCCTCTTCCTCTTCCTCCTCTTCTTCTTCTTCTTCTTCTTCTTCTTCTTCTTCTTCTTCTTCTTCTTCTTCTTCCTCTTCCTCTTCCTATTCATCTTCCTCTTCCTCTTCCTCTTATTCTTCTTCTTCCTCTTGTTCCTCTCCTTCTTATTCTTCTTCTTCTCCTCCTCCTCCTCCTTCTCCTTCTTCTTCTACTTCTTCTCCTCCTTCTTCTCCTTCTCCTTCTCCTGCTTCTCCTTATTCTCCTTCTCCTCCTTATCCTTATCCTCCCTCTTCTCCTTCTCCTCCTTCTCCTCCTCCTCCTCCTCCTCCTACTCATTCTTCTCCTTCTTCTTCTTCTTCTTCTTCTTCTTCTTCTTCTTCTTCTTCTTCTTCTTCTTCTTCTTCTTCTTCTTCTTCTTCTTCTTCTTCTTCTTCTTCTTCCTCCGAAGAATTTGATCCAACCATTAGTGCCTAAAGTTTCTTGTTATTGATAGATGTTTCTTTCTTCGGCTGATTCAGTTATGGCAACCAATGCGAGAAAGTCATATTTATCAATTTTCTTGATTGAAAATAATGACTATTTTTCGGTTTCCTTAACTTCAGACTCTTCTTCTGACATGTATCCCAATGCATTTAATGCTTTCTTCCTTGAGAGATTTGCTTCTTGATTGGTCATCCATCTGTTCGTGGGAATGTATTTGTAATTCTTGATATCATTTGCCTTTTCTGAGGTGCTTCTTTTGTGTTCTAGAGTCCAGAGTGGACACAATTTGATGAAGTGCTCTGGACTTCCACACTTACGGCATACCTGTTCTCTTGAATTTTCAATTGTTTTCTGAGCACATCTCCTTTGAAATACTTGTCCCCTTTTTAACATTCTAGAGAACCTTTTAGTCATTAATGTAATATTCTCCTCCTCAAAATCTTATGGTGTTGCCTTCAAACCAGGTTCTTCTCCTTTCTATTTACTCTGATTTCCTTTTCTTGGTTTTTTTGACTTCATAAGTCATAAGATATCCAATGAGTTCGTCCATGGATAGGACGTCCAAATCCCATGCTTTAGTGATAACTTCTACCTTAATTTCACACGACTTTGGGAGAACACTTAGGAGTTTTCTTACTGCCTTTCTATTAGGAATTATTTCTCCCAAGGAGTAAATTTCATTGATGATTGTGGTAAACCGTGTGTGCATGTCTTTTATTGTTTCACTGTCTTCCTAATTAATTATATACTTGAAGATATGATCGTTTGAAGTTGACCCTTGTATAAGCTAATATGAAAAATATTGTAACACCTCAAAAGTTGGAAAGTCGAAAGGAAGAAGGGTAGTGAAGAAATATATGAGAAATTTGGTTTTATGAGTCCTACCTACGGACAGTAGGAAGGGAACTGTAGATCTAGGGTAGAGTTTTTGAAAAGGCAAGTTCTAGCACCTTTTCTATGATTGACTATTATGGTCTGTCAATCCATTTATGAGTTGTTAATAGGCTTTGTATGTGACTCCAAGACTTAGTGAAATCTTAAAGACTAAGGTTGGGTTATACGGTTGGTGTCTACGATCCATAGACTGTGTCCCTCAAAGTTTGTCAAAAATAAGGGTCTCTGACCATTTCTATGGTTGACCAGGACGGTCAGTAGATAGAGAGTCGGTAGTTATTTTAACGGGCTTTTAAGTCTTTTCCCTAATTGACTAATGTCTAAACTAAGTCAGTTTGGTCCCAATATTAAGCCTTATAAATACCCCTTAAGTCCTAAAACTACCCTTTTTCAATCATTCACCAACACTCCCAAAATCCCCTCCCCTAATTCTCTCAAGACTAAGGAAAAATAAGAAGAGCTAGGATTCATCTAAGTCTCCAATCCTCCATTCGTTGTGAGCTTTTAGAATCAAGGTATGTTTTTATTCATTTATGAAGTCCTTTCCTCCATAGGGTTCCTAAAATATCCAATTTTAAAAGATTAGATTCTCAAATTAGATTAGGGTTTTATTCAATCTTCATGGGTTCTTTTCAATTATGCTCCAATTGATTTTTTTTCTATCCATTTATGAATGAATTGAAGTATTATATGTTTTTGAGTTGAATTCACTTGGACCCATGGATAATCCATGAATTTTAGATAATGAACACATGATTAAACTTATGAGCTATGGAAGATCAATTTATAAATATATGCATGTCCTTTCTATGTAAATTGATATAATGATTTAAGGTTGCTTTGAGAGTAAGGCATTGATGTTGTGGTTGTTGTTATTGTTGTGAAAGGTCATTCTCACATAAAGGATTCATAAGGTTGAAAGATTTTCTCACCTAAGTTGAATTAATATTAAGGATCTATTCTGAATGAACTTTAGTTTGGATGGATTTCTTAATTGTACCTTTCCATGGATAATAATATGAATATGAGTAATGACTATTCCGTGGGATTTATACTTAGCACTGAGAGAATATTGAGATAGAAGTTGTCCCATTAGTAGAGGCCAGGATTCTAGTAGAAATATCCTTATTCCATAACTATGTTCCAACCTAGGTGTGTCTTAGATAGAAACTACATAGTGGATCCACTTTAGCTCAAGTTTATGGTTCTTACCTTGGCAAGTAAGGAGATTTCTCTTTGGTGTTGGATAGACACCGTTGTCCATGTTATAGCTTACATGGTCTATGTTGGTTATGTAGTAAACTTCCCACAATATTGATCTAAGGTTATTTTCTAAAGTATCTCTCAAGTGTTTTAAAATATGTTTAGCTTGCATTGACCATGGGTATAACTTATGTTTTCCAACATTTTATCTTATGGCTTAGCTTGATCATTGCATGCCATGTAAATTATTTTTTAGTATGATTTCATAACTCTAATGCATTGCTAACATACTTGGTACATTCCATGTACTAATGCACACTTGTACCTATATTGTTTAACTAATGTAGGGTTTGGCGCTCCTACCTCCCGTACTCATGGCTAGTTGATCCTTTTGGACTTTCAAACATTGTTGAGTCCTTATGTTCCGAGGATCGAGACTCTTTTATTGCTTTTGTGTATTTCAGTTTCAAACTTTGTATGAGATGTATGGCTTACGTCCCAATAACTTTCTTTATGAGGTATTAGATGGCTATTGAGACTTATGCTAGATTTCCACTTTTGTTAAACTCTTTTGATATATGAAATGATTTCTTTTGAACTCTTTATTTCTATTATCTTATATGATGTATGGTAACTGGCTTGTGTAGGGTCTCTTGAGGTCTTATACGCAAGGTTACGCCTAGGATACACTTTGGGTCGTGACAACTTGTTATTCAGAGCACAAGGTTTAGAAAAGTCCTAGGATGTCTCATAAGCCACGTCATGTATAGTCTTATTCATGAGTGTGAAGCATGCTAAATTTATGAATAAGAGGCTATAAAATGTTTAGAAAATTCCACTTCTTTCATCGTTCAAAAGTCCTGCTATAGAGTGTAACTGTATATGTCTCACTCTTAATCTGTATCTAATGCTTTTAAGGATATGACCGCACAAAGAGCATATGTTAGGAGGAATGTGAATGAGAATGTGGAACAACAAGCCCCTTAAGAAGCTCTAGAAGTTTCGGCCGACCCTTTGGCCGAACAAGTGACTAATGTAAAGTTTTGAGCTCCTTTTCAAGTCTTGACTCAATCCATGATGGCTCAAGCCAATATGGAGATTGTGGTCCCTATGAACCCAAATGTGGGTACCACGACAACTAGAGTAAGAGACTTCACTAGGATGAATCCTCTAGAATTTCATTGTTCTAGGGTTGAGGAAGATCCTCGAGAGTTCATTGATGAGGTGTATAAGGTCTTGATGATTATGGGAGTGACATCGGTGGAAAAGGTAGAATTGGCTGCTTATCAACTTAAGGGTGTTGCTCAAGTTTTGTTCAACCAATGGAAGAAAGAGAGGGTCGTTGATACAGATCCTGTTAATTGGGAAAAGTTTAAGGTTGCTTTCCTTGATAGGTTCTTTCCCGTTGAGATAAAGGAGGAAAAGGTACTTGAATTCATTAACCTTCATCAAGGAAATATGAGTTTGAAAGAGTATGCGTTGAAGTTAACTCAATTGGTTCAGTATGCTCCCACCATGGTTGCTGACTCTAGGGCAAGGATGCGTAAGTTTGTGTCGGGCTTGTTCGAAATGGTGTTTCAGAAATGTCATACCACCATTCTCATTAAGTAAATGGACATTTCTCGGATAACGATACATACCCAACAATTAGAAGAGGAAAAGCTTAAGGAAAGATCTAGGGAGGCAAAGAGAGCCAAGACCGTTGATAGTGACTTCTCAAATTCAAGGTCCGAATGACATGGTCATTCTAGATTCCAACAAAGGTTCTCCAATCAAGGTTTCTCTAATGCTCCGGTTCCAAAGTTCAACAAAGATAGGGTTTCTAACCCCAAGCCTCAAAGAGGGAATGGAGGTGGGTCTTCATTGTCTACTTATACTAGGTGTGGAATGAAGCATGATGGTAAATGTTTAGCCGGTATAGATGGTTCTTTTGGTTGTGGTAAGAGTGGTCACAAGATAAAGGATTGTACATCACTTACCTCTAAGGGGAGAGAAGGTAGGCAAGCTACGCCTAGTTGTTCGGGTTCAAGTGCCCTAAAGCAAAACTGGTTCTATACACTTCAAAATCGTCATGAGCAAGAGGGTTTTCCTCATGTTGTTACCGGTATGTTGAAAGTCTTTCATCCTGATGTTTATGCTTTTCTTGATCCTGGTGCTACTTTCTCTTTTGTGATGCCATATGTGGCTATGAGGTTTGATGTTCGTCTAGGTGTGTTGTTAGACCTTTTTTCTGTCTCTACTCATATTGGTGATTCTATTATGGCTAAGAGATTCTATAGAAGTTGTTACGTCTCCTTATCCAATATAGACTCATGTTGATCTTGTAGAGCTTGATATGATAGATTTTGATGTTATTCTTGGCATAGATTAACTCCATTCTTGTTATGCTTCTATTGATTGTAGAACCTGAATGGTTATTTTTCATTTTCTAAATGAGTTAGTCCTAAAGTGGAAAAGGGGAAATGTTGTGCCTAAGGGTCAGTTTGTTTCTTGTCTTAAAGCCAGGATAATTATTTCTTAGGGTTTCCAATATCATCTTGTTCGAGTTAGAGATATAGATTTTGAAACCCCTACTATTGATTCTTTCCCAATTGTAAATGAGTTTCTGGAAGTGTTTCCCGATGATTTACCAAGTGTTTCTTCCGAAAGGGAAATAGACTTACCTTCTCACAAATACGTAACCTATCTCAATTCATCCTTACCGTATCACTCTGGCAGAACTTAAGGAATTGAAGAAGAAATTGAATGACTTATTGGATAAGGGTTTTATTTGACCGAGTATCTCTCCTTAGAGTGCTCTAGTTTGTTTGTTCGTAAGAAAAATGGTTCACTTTGCATGTGTATTGACTACCGACAATTAAACAAGGTTACCATTAAGAATAAGTATCCTCTTCCAAGGATAGATAATTTGTTTGATCAACTCTAACGGGCGAGTTAATTCTCTATGATTGACCTTCAGTCAGGTTATCACCAGTTGATGGTGTTGGAAGATGACATTCCAAAGATGACTTTTTGAACTCAATATGGTAATTATGAGTTCTTGGTAATGTCGTTTGGGTTGAAAAATGCTTCAGCTGAATTTATGGACTTGATGAATAGAGTGTTTAGAAAATATCTAGATACGCTTGTGATTGTGTTTATTGATGACATCTTGATTTACTCAAGGAGTGAGGATGATCATTCCGATCATTTGAGGATTGTGTTGCAAGTCCTCAAGGACCAACATCTCTTCGCAAAGTTTAGTAAGTGCAAGTTTCTGTTGAGATCCGTGCCTTTTGTTGGTCACATCATTTGCGATAAGGGTATTGAGGTGGATCCTAAAAAGGAAGATTTTGTTAAGAGTTGGCCTAGAACTTTATCACATTCGGGTATCATAAGCTTTCTGGGTTAGGATGGTTATTATAGAAGGTTTCTGGACAGATTTGCTTTGATTGCCTCTGCATTGACAACATTGATCCAAAAGAAGGTTAAGTTCTTATGGTCAGAAGTGTGTGAGAAGAGTTTCCAATAATTAAAAGATAGAGTTACCTCTACTCCAGTATTGAATCTACCAGAAGGATCATATGGGTTTATTATTTATTGGGATGCTTCAAGGATTGGATTAAGGTGTGTTTTTATGAAAAATGGGCAGGTTATTGCTTATACTTCAAGGCAACTTAAATTCATGAAATGAACTATCCCACCAATGATTTAGAACTAGCAGCGGTTCTGTTTGCTTTAAAGATTTGGAGGCATTACCTATAAGATGTGCATGTTGATGTCTTTACCAACCACAAGAGTTTGCAATATATGTTCAAGAAAAAGGATCTAAATCTTTGACAAAGGAGGTGGCTTGAGTTTCTAAAAGATTACAACATGAGTGTTCTCTATTACCCCAGTAAGGCAAATGTGGTGGCGGATGATCTTAGTTGAATATCAATACGTAGTGTTGCTCATGTTATGGATGATAAGAAGGAGTTGGTTTGTGATGTTCATAGATTGGCCTGATTATGTGTTCGGTTGGTTTATTCTACTAAAGGTGGCACTCTAATTCATAATGTTTCAAATTGTCTTTTGTGTCGGATGTGAAATCCAAGCAAGGTCTTGACCCGTTCTTGGTTCAGTTGAAGGAAAAGGTGCTTGAAAAGTCTGTTGAGGCTTTCTCCTAAGGAGTAAATGGTGTACTTCAATATCAAGGTCATTTGTGTGTTCCCAATGTTAATGACAGAAAGAGTAGATTTTATCGTGAGCCACCAAGATGTATCATGACTTGCGGGAGGTCTATTGGTGGATGGGATGAAGAAGGATATTGCGGCCAAGTGTCATAATTGTCAACAAGTGAAATTTGAGCACCAAAACTTGGGAGGTTTGTCCCAAAATATTAGTATTCCTACTTGGAAGTGGGAAGATTTGAATATGGACTATATTGTTGGTTTACCCCGCACCCCGCGACAATATTACTCGATTTGGGTTGTTGTAAATCGTATGAAAAAATTGGCTCATTTTATTATCGTCAAGGTCTCTTATTCACCAGAAGACTATGCCAAGTTATATCTAAGGGAAATGTTGAGGTTGCATGGTGTACCTCTATTCATCATCGCTGCCCGTGGTACTCAGTTTACTTCTTAATTTTGGAAGTCTTTCCAAAAGAGCCTTGGTACTCATGCCAAACTCAGTACGACCTTCCATGCTCAAACCGATGGAAAATTGGAGGGTACTATCCAAACGTTGGAAGATATGTTGAGGGCTTGTGTGATTGACTTCAAGCGTAATTGGGATGATAATTTGCCTTTGATTGAGTTTGCTTATAATAATAGCTATCATTCAAGTATTAGTATGGCTCCATTTAAGGCTCTTTATGGTAAGAGGTGTAGATCTCCTATAGGCTATTTTGAAGTTGGTGAGGTTGCTTTGATAGGTCCCCAGTTGTTACATGAGGCTATGGAGAAGGTTGGACTTATTAGAGAAAGGTTGAAAATGGCTCAAAGTCGACAAAAGTCCTATATTGTTGTTAGAAGAAGAGAATTTGAATTTGATGTTAATGATTGGGTTTACTTGAAAATTTCGCCTATGAAGGGTGTTATGAGGTTTGGTAAGAAAGGGAAGCTTAGTCCCCATTATGTGGGCCCATATCAGATTTTGAGGCAGATTGGTAAAGTTTCTTATGAACTTGATTTACCTAATGACTTATGATCGATGCATCCAGTTTTCCATGTTTCCATGTTGAAGAAATGTGTTTGTGATCTGACATCTATCGTGCCATTCGAGAGTCTTGGTATAAAAGAGAGTATTTCTTATGAAGAGGTTCCAGTTGAGATTTTGGACTTACAAGTTAAGAAGTTAAGAAATAAGGAAGTTGCATCCATCAAGGTCTTATAGAGGAATCAAAAGGTTGTGGGTGCTACTTGGGAGGCCAAGGATGATATGATGTCTTGTTATTCCCATCTCTTTCCCTCTGACCCTACTCAAACTTGAGGTATTTAGATCCTCATGTGTTAGTCATTATCATGTTTGCTAATGCATGCATACTCATGAACACTTGATTTTGAGATTTTGATTTACCTTCATTGATTGCTTCATTATTATGTGCATTCAGTATGAATTGCATGTATACCTTATGAAATGATGTTTTGAATATGTGTAAGTTTGGAATTGATGGTCCTCCTCGATGTTGTGAATTTTTGATGAAGTTGCATTCATGTTGGGATGTTAGATCTCTTTCCCTACCCTCCTTATGTTGCCTTGAGTCTAATTCGAGGATGAATGTTCTCAAGGGCGATAAATTATAACACCTCGGAAGTTGGAAAATCGAAAGGAAAAAAGGTAGTGCAAAAATTTGTGTGAAATCTGGTTTATGAGTCCTACTGACGGACCTTAGAAAGGGAATTGTAGATATAGGGTGGAGTTTTTGAAAAGTCAATCCCCAGTGCCTTTTTTACGATTGACCAGTACGGTACATCAATCCATGTACGAATCGTAAACAGGCTTTGTAGGTGACTCCCAGACTTAGTGAAATCTTAAAGCTTAAGGTTGGGTTATACGATTGGAGTCTCCAGTCCGTAGATGGGTCTAGGTGCCATAGCCTGTGTCCGTCAAACTTGGTAAATAATAAGGGTCTATGATTATTTCTAACGTTAACCAGGACGGTCCATTGAAAGACCAACGGATCGTAGGTCCAATTCATAGAGATCGGCAGTTATTTTTAAGGGGCTTTTAAGTCATTTCCCTAATTTATTAATGATTAAACTGAGTTGTTTTGGCCCTAATCTTTATCCCTATAAATACCCCTTAATTCCTAAAACTACCAATTTTCAATCATTCACTAACACTCCCAAAATCCCCTCCCCTAATTCTCTCAAGACTAAGGAAGAAAAAGAAGAGCTAGGGTTCAACCAAGTTTCCAATCCTCCATTCTTTGTGGACTTTTAGCATCAAGGTATGTTAGTATTCACCTATGGAGTCTTTCCTCCACAGGGTTACTAGATTATTTAATTTTAGAAGATTCGATTCTCAATTCAAATTAGGGTTTTATTCAACATTCATGCGTTCTTTTCAATAATGATCTAATTTATTGTTTTTTATATCTATTTATGAATGAATTGAAATAATTATATGTTTTTGAGTTGAATTCATATGGGCCCATGCATGATCAATGAATTTTAGACTATGAACACATTATTAAACTTATGAACTATGGAAGATCAATTTATAAAGATATGTATTTCGTTCCTAAGGAAATTGTTATAAATAATTTAAGGTTACTTTGAGAGTAAGACATCGATGTTGTTGTTGTTGTAAAAGGTCATTCTCACATAATGGCTTCATCAGGTTGAAAGGTTTTCTCACCAAAGTTGAATCAAGATTAAGGATTTATTCTAAATGAACTTTAGCTAGGATGGGTTGCTTAATTGTACGTTTCCATGGATAATTATAACACATCAGATTTGAGAAAGGCTAGAAAGGGGTCAGGTGGGAAACTCACAAGCCAAGATTGGACCATGGAACCCTCCACGGAGCCCCAGAAGGGCCGTGAAGGGGACCACGTTCTGTGAGATGGCTCGTGGTAAGTCCCTAGGACCTTCCCTACATGTGTCCGTCCCACAGAGGCCTAGATGGCCCATGGTGAAGTTGACGGGCCGTCAAAGGCATCATTATGTGGGTCATTAGGAAGGGGTCCTTCCCAGCCACTAGTCAAGGGCCATAGATGGCTAGACGGTCTGTGGTACCTTTGATGGGCTGTTAAGGTAGACGTGAAGTGGCACAGGCAGGCCCATCAATCAAGGCCTCTTCACGACCTGTATGACGCTATGGCAGGCCGTGAAAGCCACCGTCAAATGTGCCCGTCAGCTTTTAAGTCAGGGGCTTTTGGGTCTTTTCCTAATTATTTTAATTAAATACCCTGTCATTTTACCTTTTACGCAAAGCCCTATATAAATGTTTTTACCCCCAAAATCACTAGTCATTCTCTCAATTTCCCAAAAGAAGAACAAGTTCATCTTCCCCAAATATTTCTCTCTCTAGAAGAAGAAGAAGAAGTCAACTTAGGGTTTCAAGATCAAGTCTTCATCTATGGAGACTTTTCCTCCATAGAGTTCCTAAATTCCTCAATTTTAAAGATAGAGAGTCCCAAATGATGTAACAGTTTTCTTTTATGGGTTCCTTTCAATATTGATATAATTGATTGTTTTATGAAGTATTATGCATGAATTGAGAAGATTCTGTGTTTCTAAGATGAATCCCCATGAATCTATGCTTAATCCATATTTTCCATAAATTCATGATTGAAAGTGGATTTTGAACTATGAAAGGTGAATTATGGAAATATGCATGTTCTTATGAAATTGATAAATTATGATACAAGTTGCTTTGTGAGTAAAGCATAAAAGATGTTGTTGTTGTTAATTATTGTTAAAGGATTTCTCACATAATTACTCAATACATGAATCTGAAAGGTTTTCTCACATAAAACATTCTAAGGTTGAAAGGTCTTCACACCTAAAATAAATCAAAGTTAAGGAGCTACTATAATAAATAGACAAGAGGCGATTACCCATGTCCTGTAATAAAAATACAAGAGGCGATTACCCATGTCCTCATAGAATAAGACGAGAGGTGATTAACTGTGTCGCTTAAAGATAAGATGAATATGATTGGTGACTATTTTGTGGGAATTGATCTTAGTACAGAGTGGACAAGTGACGATTACCCATGTCCCATAAACTATGTGCCAACATAGGTTGTCTAGATAGACATTAGCTAGTGGATCCACGTAAGTTTGAAGTTCATGGTTCTTACCTTGGTAAGTGAGAACACCTCTTTCGGTGTGGGGTAAATACCAGATTCCATATTGTAGCTCACATGGTCTCTATGTCGGTTAAGGCTAATCTCCCACAAACAAGTATAATGATGAACTAAGGTTACTTCAAGAAGTATTTTCACAAGTGTTCAAAATACGAGTTTTACTTGGATTTGACCATGATTACTATGATGTTTTCTAACCTTATCCTATGGTTTTAAATTGGTCTTAACATGACATGAAAGGTCCCTTTTAGCATGATTTTATACCTCTATTCATTGCTATCATACTTGGTACATTTTTGTACTAACGCATACTCTTGCCTATATTATTTTCGAAAGGTAGGGTCCGACACTCCAGTTTCTCATTCCCGTGGCTAAAAGGCACTTCAGGTTTACTTAGTAGTGGTGAATCCTCATGTTCTAAGGAACAAACCTTTTATCACTTTTAGTGTTTACTTTTTAGATATTGTACATGATGCCAGGGTTACGTCCTGGTCACTCTTGATGTAATAGATGGCTTTTGAGACTATGAAGACTTCTGCTTCATTTTATAAACTTTTTATGATATGAATTGTGTTTTAAAAATCTCTTGATTTTCTATTATCTTGTTTATGCATGATAAGTGGCGTGTGTAGTGCCTCTCTGGGTCCTATATGCCATGTTACTCCTAGGGTGTACCTTGGGTCGTGACAAACTTATTATTTAGAGCACAAGGTTTAGAAAAATCCTAGGATGTCTCATAAGCCATGTCGAGTAGAGTCGTGTTCGTAAGTGTGAAGCGCCATATTTATGAATAAGAAGCTATAAGATCATTATGAAATTCCACTTCTTTCATTACTCTAAGTCGTGCGATAGAGTGTAACTCTATATGTCATTTCTCCTAATCTATATCCGATGTTTTTCAGGAAATGACCCCTTGAAGAACATATGTTAGGATAAATGTGAACAAGAACGTGGAACAATAGGCTCATCCTCAAGCTCCTTAGGTTCCAGTTGATTCCTTGGCCGAGCAAGTGACCAATGCAGAGTTTAGAGCTACTTTCCAAGTGTTGTCTCAAGCCATAAAAGATCAATCCAATAGGGAGGTTGTGGTTCCCATGAACCCAAATGTGGGTACAACAACATCTATAGTGAGGGACTTCACTAGGATTAATACTTCAGAATTTCATGGGTCTAAGGTTCACGAAGATCCTCAAGAGTTTATTGATGAAGTGTATAAGGTTTTTATGATAATGGCAGTGACGCCGGTGGAGAACACGGAATTGGTCGCTTACCAACTTAAGGGTATTTCTCAAGTTTGATTCAACCAATGGAAGGAAGGGAGGGAATTTGATGCGGGTCCTCTCGATTAGGAAAATTTTAAGGTCGCTTTCCTTGATAGGTTCTTTCCCCTTGAGATGAGGAAGGCAAAGTTACTTGAATTCATCAACCTTCATCAAGGAAACATGAGTGTGAAGGTATATGCTTTAAAGTTCACACAATTGTCTAGGTATGCTCATACTATGATTGCCAATCCTAGGGCAAGGAAGAGTAAGTTTGTTTTGAGTGTGGCTGGGATGGTGGTTAAGGAGTGTTGTACCTCCATGCTTATCAACGAAATGGACATTTCACGTCTTATGGTTCATGCTCAACAAATAAAAGAGGAGAAACTTAAGGAAAGATCTAGGGAGGTGAAGAAGGAAAGGATCAGTGATGGTGACTTTTCACATTCAAGGTCCGATGGACATGGTCATTCTAAATTTTGTCAAAGATTTTCCGGTCAAGGCTCCTTGAATGCTCAACTCAAGTTAAACAAAGATAGGGTGTCTAACCATAAGCCTCAATGAGCTAATGGTAGTGGGTCTCTGTTACCTACTTGTGCTAAGTGTAAAAGGAAGCATGAAGGTAGATGTCTAGCCGATTCCAATGCTTACTTTGGTTGTGGTAAGATGGATCAAAAAATAAGGGATTGTCCCTCAGTTTCTAGGAATGAGGGTGATAATCATCGATGAGATCAACTTAATCCTTCATCCGGTCCTACTGGGAGTCAGAAGCAAAAAGCGATTCTATGCACTTCAGACTCTTCATGAGCAAGAGGGTTCTCCCGATGTGGTTACCGGTATGTTGAAAGTCTTTCATCTTGATGTTTATTATTTATTGATCACGGTGCTACCTTGACTTTTCTGAGACCATATGTGGGTAAAAGGTTTTATATCCTTCTGTATTTGTTGTTAGATCAATTTTATGTTTCTACTCCTATCGGTGAATATATCGTGGCTAAGAGAGTCTATAGAAATTGTTATGACCCGAGAGCACTCCCTAGTCGTAACACGGCGTACTCGACCCCGAAGGGGTCTTGTACAAGCCTCATAGATCATTCATTGATTAAGATACTTGAAAATAGAGAGGAATTAAAAACTTTCTTTACAATCGAAGACATTTTCATTAAAAAGCAAGCGAAAGTCTTTCTAGACTTTGTACATTTTGTCTCAAACCTTCTATTACTTTGAATACGACTTTGGGACTAAACCCATACAAAGCCTCTAAAACATAAAAGGAAATACATAAAGGAAACACAACGGGTTTTATCCTCGAAACTATGAGGACTCACCAAGTCTTCATCTTCAAGCACCTTAGAAACATACTACTAAAGCATAGAACACCAACATCTCCAAACCCTACACTTTAGTAAGAAAAGGGGAAGAATGGGGTTAGCACAATTAAGTACTAAGTATGACGACCATGCAAAAACATGCTTTAAAGGGGACATTTGGTTGGAAACCATGCATTATGCCACTTTTTAGAAATATCATGAACAATAGCATAAGAGACATTAATTGCAAGTGTAATCACCATACAAGTCATAACATCACATATGATCAATACCAACATGTAAACCATTACCTTTTTCCTTAGACCTTCACTTCAAGTAACCCTCATGCTATACTTTGTGCAATGCATGGATGGCGTCCCATACCACCATCCACACCAAGGCACCACATTAAGATCACCAAAAGTGAACTTACCATTCCTTCCTTTTCACCTTTACACCATATCCATATATAAGAGACAACACATTTCATAAGGCATGACAAGGGAAAATAACTCATAATCTAACCCAAGTATAGCATGCATATGACATTAAGCATTCAAGAGTCAATATTCTTCATTAGGTTCATTGAGGACACATTCATGCATTTAGAGGACTTCACATATTAGTCATTTAGACTTAGGGAACTCACTAAAGCCCTTTCAAAGCCTACTCATGCAATGTGTAGATAGCATCTCATACTACTACCTAAAATTTGTAAGACCCACCAAGTAACTAGAGTGCACATCCCATGTGATGGGAATAAGCGTTTAACCGACATAGACCATGAGAGCTTGTCATGGAATCTACTGCCATAAAGCCCTACACCGTAAATAGGTGTTCTACTTGCCAACGGTAGAATGGTAGCATTATCTCAGATGGAATCCGCTGGCTAATATCCTATGAGGTATACCGTAAATAGGTATACGATCATTGAAACCCAGCCTCTACATTAGGAGAGTATCCAACAAACCAAATCCACTCGGTGCTTAGCTTATATTCCCATAGAGTACTTCATTATTTTATCATCATTACACATGAGAGGGTCCCCTTGAACTACCGTCCCAAGGTACATTCATTAACATATGAAAGGGTTCTATGAGCCTATTGATTCAAGGTTCATTCTAGGAAAGCTTATTAACTCCTCTTGAAAGGATGCCATAAGCCTACCGCTTCAAGGTTCATCATTAACCTTCATGGATAGGTGCCATAAGCCTACCAATCCCAAGGTTCATCAATCTCACATATGGAAGGGTGCCACTAGCCTACCGATCCTAAGGTTCATCATTTCATTAGCTCATTTATAAAAAGAATGCTATAAGCCTATCGATTCATAGTCATCAAGTCAAGACACATTCATTACACAAGAGAGGGTGCCGAAGCCTACCAACTCAAGGTTCAACAATAAACTATACTTTCATAGTTTCAAGAAGAGGATGCTTAGAGCCTACCAATTTAAGACATACCACATTTCATAGAAGGAAACCCTTCACATTCTATCATCATCATACAAGAGAGTGAAATTGAGAATTAGCCTTTCAATAACAACACAAATAACTTCAAGACTTGATCACCTTAACTTCATTGAATACACATGCATATCCTTCACACAACATTCATTTATACAATATCATGATAATACTTCAATTCCTCACATTATACCTTCAAGGCCATGATCACAATGTACATAGTAAGTAAATACCTCCACCTTTCAAGTGGATCAACGATTCAAGCACAATTCTATTTCACAAGTAATTTAGCCATAACTTGCCTTCAAGGCCATGAATCTCAAATCATCAATACACTAACAATTAACCATAATTAAAGCATATATAATGATACAATTCAATAACCCAAAGCAATTAAGGCATATTTCAATCATAAGCTTTCCTAATCATCAAACCCACTTCATGAAAGCACATGAAGTTTAGGAATTAAGAGTAATCATGGGTCCATGGAGTATTTTCACCATAAAATACAATCAATATATGACATTAGAAACCATTTGAAATCATTTGGAAGAAGAACCCATGAGATTGAGTAAAACCCTTGGTTTTCATGAATTTGAAAAGTTTTGAAAATTTCTTTGAAATTGACTCTAGGGTGAATACTAACCCTAGATGAAGGATCACCATACCTTTACTAAGATTCCCCAAGAAACTTGATGAAGAAAATGTCTTGAATCCACAAACCTAGCTCCTACTTCCTCTTCTTCTTCTTCCTTGAGTTTGGAAGAGAAAGAACCTTGGAGTTTTGATTTGGGTGTTTGGAATAATGGGTTAAAATAGGTGTTAAAAGACTTAAAACTATTTATATATATGATATAAACCATTTAAAATCAACCCCACTTAATAATTAATGAAAGGGTAATCACTTAAAAACTCCCAAGTTGGGCAGCCCCGTCAGGGACCAAGGCCACTTCTACGGTTCGTGAAAGGGGACCACGGCCCGTGGTGGTGCCCGTGGTCCTCTTAGGCAGTGTCTCCTTTGCCTTGCCAATCCCCAAAAATGCTAAGGCATCTTAGCGGCCACTACTACAGTCCGTGGTCAAGACCACTGGCCGTGGAGTGGTCCGTGAAGTTTGGGCAGTAGCTTGGCAAAAGTGCCTTGCCTCCCATGCCACCAAGCGACCTTCACGGCCACTTCTACGGACCGTGGTGAAGACCACTGGCCTTGAAAGTGGTCGTGGTCATGAGCCAGTGCTTGGCCAAGGCTGGGCAGCCTTGGCCTTTGGCTTGGGCCTTGCCCCCTTGACTTGGCACATGCCCCTTGCAACCCTCAACTAACTTCAAAAGGGTCTTTCAACTACGGACTTTATCACGTATCTTGACGTTGACTCACTAAAATCCATCAAACAAGGCTCGGGACAACATTACACAACATGAAATCTCATTACAAACTCAACACAAAGTCGATAGGCCGTAGTTTCACTTTATTCATTTTATGGGTCGTTACATTATCCCCCACTTAGGGACATTTGTCCTCGAATGACACTTTAAACACTTTAAGGGGTTGTAACATCCGACAATTTAAAATGAATATGAAGGAGCTTGAATTTGGGAATAGTCTTTTGTTGAAAAAAAAAGAAAAAATCAAAAATCTGGAAATTTGGCTAAGTGTGGAAATCAGTGGTTTTTGGCCAACTTTGAGCAGTCGTAACTCCTAGCTCAGGATGAGTTAGGAGTAGTTCCAGTTATGGTTGCGAAGCTTGTGGAATGAT